>APFE030897870.1:13549-34326 GCA_000404065.3 Pinus taeda
TATATATCATATCACCATGATCGAAGGGTTACATCTCGTAGCTCTTATAGACTTTAATGAGACATCGTCCGCCAACCTCCCGACTGTGTTGGCACGTGGACTCACCCATTACAATTTTTGATACTTGCTACTGAATGGATTTCCTGCGTACACATGGCTGCGTTGGCAATGCGACAGGGTTTCCAACTCTAAATTCATTTATGGTTGATTAGCCAGACGGTAGACAACTGGATCTCCTTGAAGAATGTTTCCTTTACTGATCTGATTTTCGTATGGCGGGTAGCTGTTGACATTAATACTTTTGGCGCCGTGTGGATTTCTCGGGATTCCAGACTTAATGAATGGTGATGATCGGCCCTCCCTCCATCGAACGGCCAGGAGCGAGGGCGAGGTCTTCATTTGGACCTTTCTAGGGCTTGTGACTTTCATTTGTGCGTGGTTAGTTTTCTGAGAGGGTTTTCTCTACTCGCAAGTCCGCCATTGTTACGCCTAAGTTTTGTCTCCCTATAACTGGAGGTGAGGCCAAACGCCGTCACTGAGAAGGATGCAGTATCCTCCTACGCGTTCATTCCAATAGCGGAAGAAAATGTATGTTATGCATTTTCTTATTTAGTAGTACCACCTTCAGTTCTTTTCTGAAAACCGACGTAACAGGGTTGTATTATTCACAAGTTTGCTCTGATAGTATGTTTTACAGGCTCGGCAAATCCATACCGCGGAGGAAGGATTTACCAGCAGTTTGCCAGTGTTCAAACCCCATCCCGGGTATGGACCTCAAAGTATCTTTGTTAATGATATTTGTTCCCTGTACCTCTACTTCTTGTTGAAATGTTGAACTACTTAAGTTATTACTCGTGAATCATTCGGTATGTGTATGACAGTGTTGGCGTGCCCATGGCACAAAGAAAGGAATGGCCAACAGTTCTGCCGGTGCTCATTCCACATTTCGGGTATGGTTTTTAACATTCCAGTTTAATGGTGTATACCAGAGATTGGTGTCGGTTTCCGTGGTTATGTTTCTTTTTCTTATGCCAGGTCGCTCCTTTGAGCTTTCTTTTGAGGAGTTGGTTCCCTGGCCATACTCTTTCGGGAACTTGCCGAATGCCATTTCATGAGGCATCGAATTCCATGACCCTTTGGGTCTTACTGTCATTTTGTTTTTGGATGAAATTTTCAGTTCCGGGTAGTTAAATGTAATACTGTATTGTTTGGGTCGCGAACTCCATTCCATAAGAGTTTCTTGTTTATTAGAAGTAGTGATAGAATTATTGTCTGGTCTCTGTTACTCTGCGACATTCTGTTTACAGTATTATTTGAACTTATGTTTTTTTTAAGGATGTATCTCATACGCTGAGCACAATACAATTAATGCGTATAGTGTTTTTCCTCTGTTTCACTTGGAATCAAGTCAATACTTGTTCAAGGGTTATTTTATTTGCTTTCCGCCAATGTTATGATATGCATGCAGACGGATTGTGTACATATTCGCACGCATATTAATTTAATAGTGTTATATTTATACGTTGGTTTATTCTGTATTGAAACGGTTAATACTCTTGCTCTTGAATACTCTGCTACACTCGTTCAGAAGGCGTGAACCATACGCCGCGAACTTAACCGCAGAGTGACAGTTACTATTCTTTTATGCTGGTTTCTCTTATGTAGCCTAGAGTATTATGCATGCGATTTTTGTAATAAAGTTCTCGTTATTGGTTATTATACCAAGGGTATCTGATATTAGTTTTGGAATCGTATGGCCGCAGCAAATATTCAACGGATTCTTGTTTGATTCAATAATGATATAAGTACTGTGCGGTAATTTCCTTATTATTTGTTTGATTCAAACTATAAAATGATTAACAAGGATGTAAATCATATTCAGTTGATTCTTTTACTGTTGCTTTTACCAACAGGGTTTTACTGTATTTATGTGCAATTTGGTATCTGGTTCTCTATATGATTAAAGGGCACCTACCCTTTACTATTTTATTTATATTTCTTCTGTATTATCTATACAGACCAAGGGTAATTTTCGTTTTCTTATTCTTTCCCATACAAACCCTCTGACTATTAAAAGGACATCTATTCTTTACCAATTTATTGGTATTTCCTCTGTATTAATTTTGCAGACCAAGGGTAATCTCTTTTCTCTATATTTTAAGAAAACACAGGCCTACCATTAAGTTGAACCCTTTACTGAGATACTCTACACTGTATTTAATAACAGAACAACATACTTACCTGTAATATTATTTGCACAATTTTCCTCTTTTGCGGGAAACTAGTTTCAGCTTGTCTTCCTCCCGACCATGAGACCGTCTGAACTTCGGGTCTCCCCCCAAGCTTCTTTTCTAGGCCGATGCTATCTGGTCCTTACTAGACTTAGCATGTTTTCTTTATTTTTAATCATTCCCTTTCCTTTCTTACCGTATGTTCCTTTAACAGCCCGGTCTTTCCTTTTTCCTTTCCTTTTCACTAAGGAAGGAAGGAAACCAGTTAGGGTTTTTGTTCCTTGGCAACCGTTTCCCTTTACATTACCAGTAAAGAAAACAATTCCCCAAAGAATAATTATTAACTTTCTTTTTCCCATTCATTTCCAATTATAAATTAACAACATTTATAATGACGTAATTTTGAAAGTAAAAATAATTCTTGTTCAATGTTTTACCCAAGCTGGTAACAACATAAGAGTCATTTATAATTTTTCCGGGTCATCACATCTCCTCCCCCTGAGATTGGACATCGTCCTGATGTCTCTCAGTCATAAACAGCTCCGAATAGGTTCTTTTCATTAATATTTCATCTTCCCAAGTGGCCTCCTCAGGACCATAATGCCGCCATTGTACCTTAACTTGGGTAATAGCTCGTCTCCGCAGCTGCACATCTCTCCGGTCGACGATGCTCGGTGGTTCGACTAGCACCTCTCCTTCCGGTTTGACCTGCCACATACAATGTTTATGTTAGTTTTTTTTTAAAAAGAAATCCTTTTACCAGGCTCATTGTAATCAACAATTCCCACCTGAATATCCTGCCATTTGATCACATGTCTAGGATCATAGTCATATTTATTTAACATGGAAACATGAAAAACATTATGAACCTGAAAGTGGCTTGGCAAGGCGAGTTCGTACGCTACTGGTCCAATTCTTTCCAGGACTTGGAATGGTCCACAATATCGGGATGCTAGCTTGGCACACCCGCTCCACTGCAAGGTACTCTTTGTGGCTTGAATTTTAATATATACATGGTCTCCAACCAAGTATTCCTTGAATCTTCTTTTGCGATCAGCAAAATTTTTCTATCTGTCTTGAGCAACTTTCAAGTTGGCGCGTACCTTTTTTACCATATCTTCCATTTCTGTGAGCATGTCTGGCCCCAAACTCAGTCTATCTTCGGGTCCACCCCAATTCGAAGGTGTGCAGCATTTTCGACCCTACAAAACTTCAAAAGGGCTCATTTGCATTGAGGTATGACATCCATTATTATACGCAAACTCTACCAAGTGTAAGTACTCTTCCCATAGCATAGGTTGCTGCATTACATAAGCCCTTAGCATATCTTCTACCACTTGGTTTACTCGTTTTGTCTACCCGTCGGTTTGAGGATGGTATGCCGTGCTAAAGTTTAGTTGAGTTCCCAGTTCACCGAATAACATCCTCCAAAAGGCAGATTTAAACTTTACATCTCAATCCAAAATTATTGTCTTTGGGATTCCATGTAATCTGAACATGTTCTGCATAAAAATGTGAACGATTTGTGCGGCTCTATAAGTGGATTGTACAGGTATGAAATGGGAAGCTTTGCTCAACTTGTCTACAACCACCATAATGGAGTCATTGTTTTTCTTTGTCTTAGGTAATCCAGTGATGAAATCCATGGAAATGGTTTCCCATTTCCATTCTCGAATGGGTAGTGGTTGTAGCAGTCCAGCCGGATGCTGATGTTCTGCTTTAATTTGTTGGCACTCCAAACAACGTGCCAAATATTCAGCCACATTCTTCTTCATCCCTGGCCAGAAGTAATATTTTCTGATTGCTGTAATCATTTTCTGATATCCAGGATGACCTGCGTAATGGCTAATGTGGAATTCATCCAGTATCAGATTCTTAATATTTTTTTGGTTTGGTACAAATAATCTTTTCTAGTAATACAACATTCCTGTATCATCCAAATCATATCCTTGCAGATTTTTCTCGTTGGAAGGTTGCTATGATTGCTGTTTTATTTGCTGATACTTGGCATCTTGTTCCGCGGCTTCCTTTATCATTTCTCCGAAAGGACTTTTCCATTCACTAATGGAAATTTCGTACAGATTTTGTACCTTTCGACTTAAGGCATATGCCACTCTATTCTCCTTTCCCTATAAGTGTTTAATGTCAAAATCAAAACCGCTTAATAAATCTACCCATCTTGCTTGTCTGACATTCAAAGTGGGCTGACTAAAATAATTTATTAGGCTGTGATGGTCGGTTAGCAACATAAATTTTTTGCCCATAAGATAATGCCGCCACATTTTCAAGGCATGTATGACGGAAGCCAATTCTAAATCATAAGCAGAGTATTTATGATCATGCTCTTTCAACTTTCGAGACTCGTATGCAATCACTTTTCCTTCTTGCATTAATACTCCTCCCAAGCCTTCTTTGCTTTCATCCGTACATACCACATAATCTTTATCAAGATCAGCGATACTCAAAATGGATGGTGTAGTGAGCAGGTGTTTCAACTGCTCAAAACTTTTCTGGCAATTTGTCATCCATTGGAATGCTTTTCCCTTTTTCTGCAATGAGGTGATGGGAAGGCCACTTTGGAGAAGCCTGCCATGAATCGCATGTAATATCCGACTAATCCCATAAAGGACCGAATGTCTGACACATATTTGGGTATGGGCCAATCCATTATAGCTTTTATTTTCTTTGGGTCCACTGCAGTCTCGTTCTTTGTAATCACATGGCCCAAGTATTGGATTTCTTCCTTGAAGAAATCACATTTACTAAACTTCTCGTATAACTGATGTTCTCGAAGGGTCTGTAGTACCATTCTGAGATGTTCCTGGTGTTCTTCCTTGGTGCGAGAATATATCAGTATATCATCAATGAATATCAGCACGAATCGATCTAGATATTGATGAAATATACTATTCAGGAACATAAAGGTTGCAGGGGCGTTTGTTAGCCCAAAAGGTAATACTACAAATTCATAATGTCCATACCTTGTTCTAAAAGAAGTTTTAGCAATGTCCTCTTCCTTAATTTGGATCTGATGGTAGCCTGATCGCAGATCAATCTTAGAAAACACCGTCGCGCCTTTTACTTGATCAAACAATTCATCGATCCGAGGTAATGGATATTTGTTTTTGATGGTCAGCTTATTCAGCTGGCGATAGTCAATACACATCCATAAAGTTCCATCTTTCTTCTTAACAAATAATACCGGGGCTCCCCATGGTGACACGCTGGCCGAATGTAGTTTTATCCAGTAATTCTTGCAACTTCATTTTCAATTATGTTAACTCAGGCACACTCATTCTGTAAGGTGCCCATGATACCGGGGCTACGCCTGGTACCAATTCTATAGTTAAAGTCTATATTTCTTTTCGGTGGTAACCCAAGAATTTCTTTTGGAAATACATTTGTAAATTCTCGTATTATAGGGATGTCATTCAATGCTGCTGGTTTATCCTTAGCATCAACATATCCTACCTAAATAGCATAAATCTGGCATCGTTTCCAGATGCACTTTGCAAGTTGGGTTGCAGTTATTGGGCGGATCTGCATAGGTCGTTTAATTCCCTGCATTTCCTTCCTGTTTTCGTGCTGATATTTGTAGTATATAACCTTGGTTTTGCATTCTACTAAAGACCAGTGTTTTTCCAACCAGTACATCCCAATTAAAATGTCATATGAACCAAGAGGGAGTATATTTAAATCAGCCACTATCGGTTGTTCTGCTATAGTAAAGGAACAATTATCGATTTTTGCCATTACCCGTCTTTTGGCTCCAGTAGCCAATTGTACCAGCCAAGGAATTTTAAATTTAACAAGCTGTAATTTACGTCGTTCTACTAATTTTGGACTCATATAGCTTAGTGTAGCCCCTAGATCAATTAAAACAGCTATGGGAAAGTATGAGATTTTACCTTCAAATTCGACCATTGTTGGTTGATATTCTGCTTGCCGAACCTCTAGTGCTGCATTAATTTTGGGCACACTACGTCCAACCTCACCAACCGTTGAAGGTTCATGAATTTGAGATAACTATTATGTTCCCTTACGTTGTGGGAAACTTTTGACATAGTGCGGCCCTCCACAGCCCCAACACTGAACCGGGGGCCTTACTGTCCCTTCGCTGTTCAACCTAGCATGCTGTTCACCACCCCGGGATTCATTTACTATCTTGAGTTTAGATGTATATTTTGATGGAATTCTACTATTCAGTCCTTTGTCATTCCCCTTGCTTCGGCCACTACAGTTTCCTCTATTGCTTCCAATTGACTTGAAATTCTTTTTCTCATTCCATTTCCTACCAGCAGCTTCCCCTTTTTGCTTACTTTGTTGATAGAAAATTCTGTCTTTACGAATCGCCTCATCCATAGACTTTGGATTGTCGAACTCAATCCTCTCTCGCATATAAGGTGGCAAGCTGCTAACAAATCGTTGTACGTTCGCCTTTTCCTCCCTTATATATGGCACGTAGCGGAGTAAGGACGTAAACCGGGTGATGAATTCATCCATGGTCTGCTACCCCAACCGTAAATCGTGGAATTCCTTTGCCGTTTCATCATAAAAACATTCAGTTAAATACCTCTCCTTAAAATACCTTTGGAAAATTTCCCAAGTAATAGTCTTTTCAGTCACTCCCTTTACAATTTTGACTTCCTCCCACCATTATGTAGCCTTTCCCTGCAGCTGGAAAATAGCCAATCGTGCCTTAAGGGTATGGTCATATTCATACAACTAAAAATACTTATTCATGTTGATCAACGATGCTTCCGCTGCTTCTTCTTGCTCCCCATCAAAGTGTGGTGGTTTTATCTTACGGAATTCCCCTTGTAATTCCACCCTTTATCTCTTTGAGGTTTGTTGTTCATACGCATTATCAGAACGTTCCTCCTATTCCTCTGATCGCTCTGGGGGCATGTGATGGTTCTAATCTTCCGATATTCTCTACTGTTTCGTGCTAGGGTTAACTGGTGGTTGGTTTTGTCTGTCAGACAAACTCTTTAAAATTCTTTCTTGTTCCATTGTTAATCGTGCGTTGTCCTCTCGCAACCAAGCCATCTCATTATTTAGCTCCTGTACTATTTCTAGAATAGCTTGGTTTGTATTTCTAGCTTCTTCTCCCAGTTGTACCTATAACTCAGGGTTACTCTCAGGTCCATGTGTCCCTTGTCGCATTACATATCTACGAGATGTATTGTCTTCTCTCCTCATGTTGAAATTCTTTGAATTCCTAAACCTGTAATATTATTTATTATAGATGGCATCTCTATTTGCCCAGAGGCCTCAGTTTTGTAACTGGGCTCTAATACCACATGTCATGAACCTGATTCAGTATTTACCATATGATAACCATGTAAAAAAAAAAATTATTATCTGCCTAACCATATACATCATAACACATAATTCAGTGGTTATATGCATAACCACATAAGACATGTTACAATGTTTTTAAGGTTTACGCATAATATATAGATATATATCATATCACCATGATCGAAGGGTTACATCTCGTAGCTCTTATAGACTTTAATGAGCCATCATCCGCCAACCTCTCGACTTTGTTGGCACGTGGACTCACCCATTACAATTTTCGATACTTGCTACTGAATGGATTTCCTGCGTACGCATGGCTGCGTTGGCAGTGCGACAAGGTTTCCAACTCTAAACTCATTTATGGTTGACTAGCCAGACGACAGACAACTGGATCTCCTTGAAGAATGTTTCCTTTACTAATCTGATTTTCGTATGGCAGGTAGCTATTGACATTAATACTTCTGGCGCCGTGCGGATTTCTCGGGATTCCAGACTTAATGAATGGTGATGATCGGCCCTCCCTCCATCGAACGGCTAGGAGCGAGGGCGAGGTCTTCATTTGGAACTTTCTAGGGCTTGTGACTTTCAATTGTGCGTGGTTAGTTTTCTGAGAGGGTTTTCTCTGCCCGCAAGTCCGCCATTGTTACGCCTGAGTTTTGTTTCACTGTAACTGGAGGTGAGTCCGAACACCGTCACTGAGAAGGATGCAGTATCCTCCTACGCGTTCATTCCAATAGTGGAAGAACAAGTATGTTACGCGTTTGCTTATTTAGTAGTACCACCATCAGTTATTTTCTGAAAACCGGCATAATGGGGTTGTATTATTCACAAGTTTTCTCTGATAGTATGTTTTATAGGCTCAGCAAATCCATACCGCAGAGGAAAGATTTACCAGCAGTTTGCCAGTGTTCAAACCCCGTCCCGGGTATGGACCTCAATGTATCTACCACTACATTCACTTGAGAATGGGCACTTGACTACTTCCCTATACTGAGAATTAATTCTCAGTGCAGCTACTTACTCAAACCAAGCATGGTCCTCTCTATATTGCATCTCCCCCATCACTGAGACTCGCCATGCCTATTCAAGACTCACAGAGCTTGACTGTACTTTAGCATGGCTTCTATGTTCTTTAGGCATGGACATTGTCTAGACCATTATCCTTGTTTCCTTGTTCTCGGAGATCTTAAACTGATCCATGATAGTCGTCATTCATCTTGCGACGAAAGCTTTGTTTTGTATTTACTCCTACAACTATCGACCCATACACCATCAATACACCTTTGTACTGTTGCATTATCAAATATTTTCCATCATAACTTCACATTGGTGCAAGATTTCAAACTGTCCCTTCCCGACCATTGATATTCAAACCTCTTCTATTTTAGCTCTCACCGAATCTCCACTATGTGACCGAGTGTTGTGATCATTTAGTAACCATATCGGAGCCCTCTAATCGACAATTTTGCAACTGTGACCATGTGCCATCCATCACAAACATTCGATCGCCAATCACTGATGGCACTCTGTGTTTGGCCCTAGTCCTCAATTCTTTGACTCTTCGTGAGCACGTGCCAGTGCTTATATCGGTGCCACTGAATCAGTGATTCACCAAGGTGGCCAATGTGACAACCATTGCAAGCCTCTGATTGCCGATCTTCGATGTGACATCGTCACCTGCCACACGACATCTTCTGAGTAGTGACATGTGTCACCTGAATATGACCCATTAGGCCACCTTAAGACACCTCAATTTTCTGCGACGTGTCCCTGTGTATTTTCCTATCATGATGAAGACAACATCCACTTGGTGGTATCAGAACTAATCAGATCTTTCCATGTGTCCTCATTAGAGCTCACCACTTTTTCCCATGTGTCCTTATTAGATCCAATACCTCACAACCATCTATCCTTATCAGAGCTCATCTGCCAGCTATTACGTGTCCTTATTGGACCAAATTGGATGTCTCCATGTGTCCTCATGGAGGAGAGAGAAATAAGCCTCCCAACCTTTGTTTTGTAATGAGGTCCTTTGTATTTTCATATTTGGCTTTCCTAATGATTTAACACTAGAGGCTCAAATCCCTGATTTGTGGGAGTTCTAATATGTGGGACCTCTAATTGTGATCGTTGATTTTCCTAGGTCGCTAATATCCAATCACTGATATGTCAAGACCTCTGATTGTCAATATCATAAGTCATTGATCAGTGAAATGCATACACTGTTGCGCTGCACCATAGATCCTCCAATCACTGATTAGGATTAGTCGGGACATCAATATGCGATTCACCAAGTCCTCTGATTTTTGATTGCTGTGATGGATTCACCTCCAATCTCTGGTCTCTGATCTCACTACACCTCTAATTTGCGGGCTTGCGATATGTAGGATTCTTCCTTGCTTAAGGTTTTAACACACTGAACTTCAACAGGTTATAACTTTTGACCCACAAGTCCATTTTTGGACTTATGCATATCGTTGGAATTCTCTTCGAGATCACTTTCCAATTGAAGGGGTTCAATTAGCCATTGAGCCCATATGATACCTTAAAACATATCTCCAACCTCACTATCAATCCTATGGTCTTGAAATCTCAAGACAATAAGGAATCACTTCCACAATGTGTCCTTAGCATGAGGCCTACAACTCCAATGGACTGCCGTCCCCGACCATCACTATAATCATCATTTTATTATTTTTCCAATAAGAATGCTACTATGATGATTCTCTACATGAAGCTTGCAGCTACCATGAGATTCTTCCCAGGCCATCACTACCAACATTAGTTGCAACAAACAACCAAGCTTGTCTGATTGACATCACTGCCAACACTCTTGCTAGTTTTTAGGAAAGCCAACTGCCCAACACAACTCCTCAACATGAGTCTTGACATCAATGTTAACAAACTTGTAGATGCCTTCTTGAGGACACTAGACATGCACACAATGCCAAATGTCCAAGAACAAGATAGGAGAAAACTTAATTCAAAAGTTATCAAGTGTACTTTTATTTGTTAATGTTAAGATCATAAAGCATATAAGTTGTTTGATTCTTTCACATGAGCATGCAAATGAAGGTCATAAGGAAAATTATGAAGCATGGCACATTCCTTATGATGATAATGATGTCAAAGAGGAAGCAAATGATAAGCAGGAAAAAAAAGGAAAAATCTAGGTTAGGTGAGAGGATCATTCTATAACCTAGTGTGAAGACAATGTCTAAGTATATATGTGCTAAAACTGGAGTTGACATGTGTCTCTTAAAAAAAATTCTCTAAATATAAAATTAACGTTGGCGATAATAAAAGAGAAAAAATAATATGCTATGTATGTTTAATTACTTGTCCGTATGACATTATATAATTTCACGTAAAGTA
This sequence comes from Pinus taeda, assembly GCA_000404065.3. Lineage (NCBI taxonomy): Eukaryota > Viridiplantae > Streptophyta > Pinopsida > Pinales > Pinaceae > Pinus > Pinus taeda. The sequence goes on from APFE030897870.1 coordinate 24,460, forward strand.
ATTAGAACTAAAAAAAAAATTGAGTAAGATATTTAAACCTTATAATTTTAAAAAATATTTCAACACATGATTCAAATAAACTACTTGAAAATCTATGTTAACTTGTGTTGATATCAACTTCATATATATCTATATAGAAAAAAATGTTAAAATAAATTATTTGAATTCTGTATATAATAAAATATCCAATGTGAGTTATGAATAAAATATTTTAAAATGAACTAATATTGACTTATAGTTAAAAATATATTAAGAGAAAAAAAAATCATTTTAATTTGTGCTAATAAAATGACTCAATACATATGTTAAATTTTAATTTTTGGAATTTCTTGAAAATAAATAATAACACTTGAGATATTTTTCTTAAATTTTAATTTTTGGAATTTCTTGAAAATAAATGGATTGTAAAATGTAAAGTGCAATTTTAAGAAACTTCACAATTCATCATTCATTATTATGTGTTGAGATAATCTGGGTTAAAATTTAAACATGTCTTTTTCTCCAAGGCATCTCGATATAGTGAAACACCTATTAAACTGAATCACAACTATTCCAGAGTTCCTAATCAATACATGGTGAACAGGATAGACTACTAAAACATAGAACAATAAGCTAAGAATCATCTAGATTTGTGTTTTGTGCATTGAGTACATGATTTTAGTGATTTGGAGAGATATTTGGATCATCACTAACATCTATAATGAAAACATAGGTGATCAAGCGAACTATCTACCACTAGTAAAAGAAAAATGAATAAAAATTAACATATGAATGATTGCATGGAGAACCAGTAAATGCAAAGGTATCTAAATTAAATGGAAGAGATGGACCAAACCAAGATCAAAGTATGATCAAGTTATTTTAGACATTAAAGAGTAGTATCCTAATACAAAAGTTGAATTAAGATTAGACATGGAAAAATTTTATTTTATTTTTATTAACAAAAGCTATTTTAGACATTAAAGAGTAGTATCCTAATACAAAAATTGAATTAAGATTAGACATGGAAATTTTTTTATTTTTATTTTTATTAACAATAACCACTCGAATTTTTATTTAAATAATTTATTTTTTTAATAAATTCCCATCATTTAAATATTTGACTACAACCATTGAATTTGATAATGTCATTTGATTTTTCGAACACAACTATTGGTTATACAATTTCTATCTAAAATTTTCCATTATATTATTTTATGAAAAAAAATATTCTACATTTTGATTATGGAGCTTCTTCATAAAATTCTTTAAACATGTTCATATCTCACCATAAGAGAAAAATTCTTAAATAAGATGAACTATGCTGACTTGAAAATCATTGAAGAAACATTATTTAATTGAATATAGCCTTGGATTTCAATACCATCTTGATTAAAAAATCCGCAAGCTAAGTTTCAATGTGTTGAGGGAAGTTAACATGAAAATATTGATCAACAGTGATCAACATCAAAAGCTCATTAGAAACAAGCATAATGGAAATAATCATATGAGAAAAACAAAATGAGCTTTCCCTGGAGAAACAAAGTGCTTGATATTTAAAGATGAAATACACCAAGAATGACCTAACGAAAGGGAAACCATGACATAGACCCATCGAAGGAAGTGATAGTATCGATGTGATAGTAACTTAAATACAGAAATACGAAAAACTGGAATGTTAAAAAGGCGAACAACTCTGATTTTATTCGCCTATTTTCAGTACACATTTAATTTGACCCCACGTCGGGCATAGATTTCCCCGGAGGATCCCCAAAGTCTTCTTCATAAAGGTCAACACCCCACAAAGTGCAAACCTTTTTCCGCTCGCCAGAAGTGCTGTCACACTCGATTACCTCTATGTCATCCATATTTTCAGCATGGGTTTTCTCTGAACTACGAGCACGGGAACGGCAACTCAACTCCCGACGGATCTCTTGAAGCTTTTCCTTTCCCCCAACTAAAAAACCTTCGACTTCCTCGCTGTTTCCAAGAAATCCGGGCATAGAACTGCCAAGTTCCTCGTAGAGCTGTGGCAGATAACCATATTTTTGCCTGGAAGGTTGGCTTATAAGGTTCTCACCTTTATCACGGGGACGCGATGAAGTGCCTTGGTCGCGATTTTCAACATTGTAGCTTCTTATAACCTGCATACCTTTCTGACTGGGATGCGATGAAGTGCTTCTGTCCCTGATCGTTGCGGGTTGGTCGACCTGATGAGAAATTATCCAATCATGCAGTGCCCAGTCCATCTGTCCTTGTCCATTTGTCACCATCAAGCATCCTTCCCGGCTCTTTCCTGATAAATAGAAAGCGTTCGCTGTCGCTGTCAATACCATGGAGATGCTGGACGATTGAAGTTACCGATTCTTCGGTAAGCTACCCTTTGAGGCTAAAAAACATTCGTACTTCATCTTTATAATATTTTCGTTGTTGTAATGCCTCCAGGATAGATCTCCGCCGTTCATCTCCTTGATTTAAGCCGGTTGGCACCAACCTCGGTGGTTCTGCATGCATTGACCCCCCTGGCTGTATGTTTTCGTTTCCTGGAGGCGGGGGAAGAGATTCATCATGCTCTCTACCTGCTTGTGGCAGATATTCACTTTTCTGATCTCTACTCGTATTGTCATTCTGCTCTTCCTTCCTGCTTGTCATTGTTCTTTTTGGCAGACAGTGCTAAGCTCCTCCACACAGCAAAAGAGAGATGGGGAAGAAGATGGAAGCGGATACCTTTTGTTAAGCCATAATCCACACATTTATCTATGGATCGTTTTCCTCATCCTTTTCGAGACCATTCAACTATGTTTTTAGGTTTTTGCGGATTAGGGTTTTGCAGATGGAAATAGAATTTGACCCCGTACAAGGACAAATCTTGGTAAAACGAGATTAATTCATCGTAATATATCAAAAATATATTTTTTAATATTTTGAAAAAAGGTTATTTTATTTGTTTTTTAATAGTTAGAACGACGTTGTGTTTTACTTATTTATTTAATAAAATTTATTTGTTTTGATGTATACTTAAAAGTATTTAGGTTTTATGTATTTTTTAAAATAATTATGTTGATAGGTGTTATTTCATAATTTTGGTAATTATTAGATGGTAATTATGAAGATATATATCTTTGTTTATGGTATATTAAGTAATTATTTTGATAATCTTGTGTATTTTAATTGTTTATATATTTTTAAAAGTAATTATGTTGATAGGCCTGTTTAGTTTACTTATTTTAGGTATTTTTTATTAATATTGTTGATAGTCGTGTTTATTTTAATTGTTTCATATATTTTTAAAAGTAATTATGTTGATAGATGGGTCTACTCTACCTATATTATGTATTTTAATTGTTTCATACATTTTTAAAAGTAACTATGTTGATCGGCGTGTCCACTCTACCTACATTATATATTTTTTTATGTAATTATGTTGATAAGCATGTTCATTTTTACTTGTTTATTATATTTTAATTGTTTATTAAGTAATTATTTTGATAAGCGTGTATATTTTAATTATTTATATAATTTTAAAAGCAATCATGTTGGTAGGCGTGTCTACTCTACCTATATTATGTATTTTAATTGTTTCATCTATTTTTAAAAGTAACTATGTTGATAGGCGTGTCCACTCTACCTACATTATATTTTTTTATTATGTTGATAAGCGTGTTCATTTTACTTGTTTAATATATTTTTAAAAGTAATTATGTTGATAGGCATGTCTACTCTACCTACTTTATGTAATTTTTTATGTAATTATGTTGAGGGCATGTCTACTCTACCTACCTTATGTAATTTTTTATGTAATTATGTTGATAGGCATGTTCATTTTACTTGTTATATATATACTTTTAGTAATTGTGTTGGTAGGTATATATTTTTAAAAATAATTATGTTACCTACTTTATGTATTTTTTTATGTAATTATGTTGATAGGCCCGTTCATTTACTTGTTATATATATATTTTTAGCAATTGTGTTGGTAGGTGTGTTGATATAAGAATATAGTTTCTAATTCTAATTTAGTTATTAATAATTAGTAAGTGGTAATTATGTCTACAAGTGGTGTGGCTATTTGATAATAGAGTTTTTAAAATTTTAATTTAATTATCCATAATTAAGAGTGGATGGTAGGGATTTAACCACTATGGAATATAATAGGATATTTTTAGTAGTATATACAAGCATCAATGATTGAGATATATCTTGAAGGTAGTTGTAATTTTTTTATTTTTAATTAAATTGATTAATTAAAAAAAATGTCATATAAACAAGTGTCACATGAAATGAGTGATGGTTTTTTGGGCATGTGGAATTGATAAGCCATAGCATTGGCCCATGGTATTGCAAAAAATTCTAGAAGACTATCAATAACAAATGGGGTGAATCTCTCTTCTTACGAATTTTTTACATTATTTGTTTAAATGTGTATATGTTCAATTTATATATTATTTTTTTAATTAATAATGCCAATAATAATATGTTGTCAAAACAAAATTATAATTTAATTAATTTTTATGATTTTATTAATGTCCAGTAATGTGATGTGTATTATGGAATAAGTGTTTTTGATGTTTATCGATGTTACTAATATATATTATTTACTTTTGTAGACATCATAGTTAATTATAGTATTACTTTTTTTTTTTGAATTTGTGTATAAATTTTGGAAAAGAAGATTACATATTTATTATAGAGAGATATTATTGAAGAAAAAGGGAAGAGAGTATTGGAGTGAATATTATATTATTTATTGATATAAAATATTGAAAAATAAAACATAATTTAAAAGTATAAGTTAATTTTATTTTAACTAATAAACAATTAAATTACGTAAAATATAAATAATTATGTATTTGAAAATAGTGTTAGTTAAGTACTTGAGATTGTTGTATGCTCTCTTCAATTTTTTGGAGAGTTTTGAATTCATAGTGTTGAATTCATATAGGTTGTCAGAAACCCAGTTTAAACAACGAAAATGAAAATTTGTCAAATAATATATTAAATATGTATTAATATTTCGCAAAAAAATATAAATATATTAATACAATAAATTTGAAATTGATATACAACAAGTGAGGCTTTGGTCGATGATACCCTAGTTTGGGATAAGGAGGAACACAAGCATAAGTCGGCTAGGAAGAAGGGAAGGAAAAGAAAAATGTTAGGTTGAAGTCTCATGAGAAAGATTTGATTTTTGAGGAGGATGTTCAGATGGATGAAGTATTGGAGGCTGCTCAGAAGGTGATTGTTGGATGAGCTTGGGGTGGTTCTTTACGAAGTTCATCACGAATTACATTTCAAAGAAATGGGAAATGGCAAGAGATGAGGTGCCTATTATAAAAGGACTATAAAAGGTTTGTTTATGATGACCTTTCCCTTAGATTCAACTGCAAATGAGATCATAGAGCGGTGGTGTTTGGAGGTGAAACCCGATGTGTGGGATGTTCCTCACTAAGTTTGAGAATTCTGTTAAGCAATTGCTGGAAGTGTGCATCAAAAGTGGAAACTAAGAGTATGGCACTATCTGTGATCAGTGAGTCAAAGAAAAGGTGTATTTTTTGCATGTAACCACATTAGTCCTAGCATTTCCCAAGGCCCTCAAAAGGAGGGGAAATAATTTTTCCAGAATCATTTATTCTTCTTGGAATACCTATTACCCTGAAAATACCTATCCCGCTACCTTTTGGCTAGACTTAATATAGGAAATATGAGGCTATGAATTACAACTATCATTTCAAATTTATTGTAATAAATAGAGGTAATTTTCTTAATAGGTTGCAATAAATGTACATAGATCATTGTTTTTAGGATAGGGGCTATAAATGTACATAAATCAGTCTTTATTTTCCTTTGCATCTAATCTCTTCTCTAAAAGTGTTCACAAGGCACTCAAATGACCAACATAAGCTTTAATGGTAACCATTTATGGAAAAGTTGGTTTCAATAGCATATTGTGCCCAGAATAAGTTATTCCACAACTTTGAGAAGGGTCAACCACGAGGCTTAAACTGGCATGCCTCTTGACCTGCAGTTCGAGTTTCAACAATTCATAGTCCATTGGCTCTTTGGTGTTGGGATTATCAACGTAAAGAATAATGGTTATGTTAGATCCTAATTACATTATCATTTAAAGGGTTTAATCCATCTGAGCCCAGGTCTAATTTAATTACTTTCAAGAGAATATAATTTTTTATCATTTTAATCCTTCAAACCCATCTGAGCTCATTGTTGATATTTCTATGTAGTTTGAACCTACATTGCATCCCAACAAGTCTATTGATGAGAAATGTTTGGATGGTGTGCTTTGGAGATCGAAGAATGGCATCAAACCACACATTGGTAAGTACTACACAACATTTGACTTAGTTCTTATCCATTGTTTGCATTAAGATTTGAAGCTCGGTGAGTTTTTTGGAAACTAAAATTAATATTGCATGGAATGAGTTGCTACAAAATATGGTGCTAATGAATTATGTATATGGTATTTATTTTAATTTTTCTGAGGTTAATTATGAATCTCTTGAAATAGGAAATCATTGTTTGTGAGCTTAAAAATTAGTTATGGATTTGAATTTGGAGAAACATTTGTTTCAAAATGGCTAATCCTCTTGCACAATCATATCTAAATGAAGAAACCGAGTTGGATGATGCCAATTATGTGAATTGGAATTTTAAAATGCATACATGAATGGAAGGTTACAAAATACAGTTGATTCCAGAACACACTTCTCTTTGTCACTCTGCTATCAACAACACAGTTTGCTCTTGGCCTTGATTCACACAACATAGGCCCAATTCTCGGGCTTCTGCTCACATCAACTCATTGACACTTTTGACGTCCCACATAAAACATAGGCACTTCAGCCTTAAATACAGAGCACGTGCACTTAAATCTTAAACATAGAGCATAGGAGCTTCAACCTTTCTTAGAAAGTGCACATGCACCTTCAACCTTGCTTACACAGTGCACAGGAACCTTCTATCTTGCTTACAAAACACGATGCTCTCTGGGTCTCTTTAACTCTGCATAAACACTGTCGGCCCCACTCTGTGGAACTAGCTCTTCCTTAGCTTCACAAAACACTACTCACACTTAGAGGTATTTTTTATTGGCTCTCTCTAACAACTATGCTTCTTTACCCCACATGCTAAATCAAGCTCCTGGGTTTTGTTCCTCTGCTATCTCCCCGATCGATGCTACTGCACTGTCCTTGTTTTACACTACACATTGTACTTAGGCATGGCCCTACATTTTGTTGTCTACACCGAACTTGGTCTCTACCACTACATTCACTTGAGAATGGGCACTTGACTATTTCCCCATACTGAGAATTAATTCCCAGTGCAACTACTTACTCAAACCAACCACGGTCCTCTCTATATAGCATCTCTCCCATCACTGAGACTCACCATGCCTATTCAAGGCTCACAGAGCTTGACTGTACTTTAGCATGGCTTCTCTGTTCTTTAGGTGTGGACATTGTCTGGAACATTATCCTTGTTTCCTTGTTCTCAGAGATCTTAAACTAATCCATGATAGTCGTCATTCATCCTGCGACCAAAGCTTTGTTCTGTATTTACTCCTACAACTATCGACCCATACACCATCAATACACCTTTGTACTGTTGCATTATCAGATATTTTCCATCGTAACTTCACATTGGTGCAAGATTGCAAATTGTCGCTTCCCGACCATTGATATTCAAACCTCTTCTATTTTAGCACTCACTGAATCTCCACTATATGACCGAGTGTTGTGACCATTTAGTAACCATATCAGAGCCCTCTAATCGACAATTTTGCAACTGTGACCATGTGCCATCCATCACAAACGTTTGATCGCCAATCACTGATGGCCCTCTGTGTTTGGCCCTAGCCCTCGGTTCTTTGACTCTTCGTGACCACGTGCCAGTGCTTATATCGATGCCACTGAATTAGTGATTCACGAAGGTGGCCGATGTGACAACCATTGCAAACCTCCAATTGCCGATCTTCGATGTGACATCGTCACCTGCCACATGGCATCTTATGAGGGGTGACATGTGTCACCTGAATATGACCCATTAGGCCACCTTAAGACACCTCAATTTTCTGTGACGTGTCCCTGTGTATTTTCCTATCAAGATGAAGGCAACATCCACTTGGTCGTATCAGAACTAATCAGATATTTCCATGTGTCCTCATTATAGCTCACCACTTGTTCCCATGTGTCCTTATTAGATCCAATACCTCACAACCATCTGTCCTTATCAGAGCTCATATGCTAGCTATTACATGTCCTTATTGGACCCAATTGGATGTCTCCACGTGTCCTCATGGAGGAGAGAGAAAGAGGCCTCCCAACCTTTGTTTTGTAATGAAGTCCTTTGTATTTTCATGTTTGGCTTTCCTAATGATTTAACACTAGAGGCTCAAATCCCTGATTTGTGGGAGTTCTAATATGTGGGACCTCTGATTGTGATCGCTAATTTTCCTAGGTCGCTAATATGCAATCACTGATATGGCATGCCCTCCGATATGTCGAGACCTCTGATTGTCGATATGATAAGTCATTAATCGGTGAAATGCATACACTGTTGCGCTGCACCACAGATCCTCCAATCACCGATTAGGATTAGTCGGGATGTCAATATGCGATTCCCCAAGTCCTCTGATTTCTGATTGCTGTGATGGATTCACCTCCAATCTGTGGTCTCTGATCTCACTACACCTCTAATTTGTGGGCTTGCGATATGTAGGATTCTTCTTTGCTTAAGGTTTTAACACACTGAACTTCAGCAGGTCATAATTTTTGACCCACAAGTCCATTTCTGGAGTTCTACATATCGTTGGAATTCTATTCAAGATCAATTTCCAATAGAAGGGGTCCAATTAGCCATTGAGCCCATATGATACCTCAAAACATGGCTCCAGCCTCACTGCCAATCTTCTAGTCTTGAAATCTCAAGACAACTAGGAATCACTTCCACAATGTGTCCTTAGCATGGGGCCTACAACTCTCATGGACTCCCATCCCCGACCATCATTATAATCATCATTTTATTGTTTTTCCAATAAGAATTCTACTATGATGATTCTCTACATTAAGCTTGCAGCTACCATGAGATTCTTCCCGGGCCATTACTACCAACATCAGTTGCAACAAACAACCAAGCTTGTCTGATTGAAATCACTGCCAACACTATTGCTAGTTCTTAGGAAAGCCAACTGCCCAACACAACTCCTCAACATGACTCTTGACATCAATGTTAACAAACTTTCAAATGCCTTCTCAAGGACACTAGCAATGCACACAATGCCAAATGTCCAAGAACAAGATAGGAGAAAACTTAATTCAAAAGTTATCAAGTGTATTTTTATTGGTTAATGTTAATATCATAAAGCATATAAGTTGTTTGATTCTTTCACATACAAAGTTTTTCCGATAAAAGATGTGATATTTCATGAGCATGCAAATGAAGGTCATAAGAAGGACAATTATGATGCATGACACATTCCTTATGATGATAATGATGTCAAAGAGGAAGCAAATGATAAGCAGGAAAAAAAGGAAAAATCTATTTGAGGTGAGAGGATCATTCTATAACCTAGTGTGAAGACAATGTGTAAATATATCTGTGCTAAAACTGGAGTTGACATGTGTCTCTTAAAAAAAATTCTCTAAATATAAAATTAACGTTGGCTATAATAAAAGAGAAAATATAATATGCTATTTATGTTTAATTACTTGTCCATATGGCATTATATAATTTCACGTAAAGTAATTAGAACTAAAAAAAAAATTGAGTAAGATATTTAAACCTTATAATTTAAAAAAATATTTCAACACATGATTTAAATAAACTACTTGAAAATATATGTTAACTAACTTGTGTTGATATCAACTTCAT
>APFE030897875.1:0-19345 GCA_000404065.3 Pinus taeda
ATCTCTGAAGAGCTCATGCTTCTAGACAAGGAAATAATAGCAGATATTCTTCCTTTTGGAGGCTCAGATCACTGGTTGATTCAAATGGAGATCAAAGGCATTGGAACCCCAAGAAACAAACCATTTAGGTTTGAAAATATATGGTTGTCACACCCGAATTTCAACAGCAGCATTCAAAAATCGTGGGGTGAAGACCTGCAAATTTAGGGATCATCTATGTTCCTGCTACATAAAAGATTAAAGCACATCAAGCAAAAGCTAAAGGAATGGAACCAGAAGGAATTTGGCCATATTTTCACAAGTAAAAAAATGGTAGAAAACAAAATCCTAGAGCTTAATCAAGCTTTGATCAGGAATGGCTTTGATAAAGACAAAAATGATCAAGTAGAGAAATATCAACAAGAATGGGAAATGTTGTGCAAACAGGAAGAAATTTTTTAAAAACAAAGATCCAGGGTTCTATGGCTGAAATAAGGAGAATGTAATACCAAATTTTTTCACACATCTACCATTGCAAATAGAACTCACAACAGAATCTCTTCGATCAAGGATGAAAATGGCCAAATTCACCAATCCCATGAGGAGATAGATGCAGTGTTAGTAAAGCATTTTCGGGACATTTCCAAGGAAAAATTTTCAGAAAGAGAACCTTTCATTAAGAACTTAATTAAACACATACCTAAACTAGTTTCCAGAGAGAATAATGGTAATCTCAATAGACATGTAACTGAAAAGGAGATCAGTGAGGTCCTTAAGGAAATCCAAAATGGCAAGGCACCAGGGCTGTATGGATTTAATGTGGATTTCTTCAAAGCTTGCTGGAATATTGTTAAAAGGGATATTGTGGAGATGGTGGAAGAATATAGACAAAACAAGACCATTTTGAAAGCTCTCAATACCTCCTTTATTGCCCTTATTCCAAAACAAGGTAATGCTCAAACACCATAGAGATATAGGGCCATCTCCTTATGTGATGTTGTCTACAAGATAATTTCCAAAGTTGTGGCTAACAAACTTAAACCCCTGCTGCCCATGCTCATCTCTGGGGAACAAACAGGGTATGTAGAAGGAAGACGAATTCTGGACAACATAATTCAAGCTCACGAGGTGGTTCACTCGTTAACATGCAACAAGAGAGCAGGCATGATCATGCAACTGGACATAGCCAAAGCATATGACAAAGTGAATTGGATATACATCAAAAAAGTTCTCATAGCGTTTGGTTTTGATCATAATTAGGTTAGATGGATCATGGCCTTGGTGACTTCTTCTAGCTTTTCAATTTTAGTGAATGGCTCTCCTTCTAAACTGTTTCTCCCTTCCAAGGATCTTAGACAGGGAGATCCGCTATCTCCTTTTCTCTTCATCCTCATGATGGAAGGGCTGGGGCAATCCATCAAGCATGCAAGAGCAATAGGAAGAATTCAAGGACTCCAACTTTTGGAGAACGGGTAAGTTATGACTCATCAACAGTTTGTAGATGATACCATGTTAGAGGGAATTCCCATTATTAAAGAAGCACTAGCTTACAAACAAATTTTGAATGACTTCGCGAAGGCTACAGGTATGGAAATAAACCTTACCAGATCAAAAGTCTTTTTCTTTAACACTCATATTGACATCCAGAGAAATATCTCCAGAATTTTAGGCTTTCAAAGAGAATCCCTTCCCTCTAATTATTTGGGAGTTCCTCTTACAGTTAAACCCTGACACAAGAGTATATGGGATCCATTAGCAACTAAAATGCAAGACAAGGTTAGGAAATGGACAAATACATCTATAAATTTAGCTGGTAGACTGGTTCTTACTAAATCAGTTCTCCAAGCTATTCCAATCTTCATGCTATTAGCCTTCCCAGCTTCAATAGGAGTCTTACAGCAATTTCATAATATTCATTGAGATTTTCTTTGGGGCAAAGAGGAAACAAGGAAAAAATGGGCTTTAGTCTCATGGGAAAATATTTGTAAACCCAAGAACCAAGGAGGCCTAGGTTTGGACAATCTAGAGATTCTCAATAAGGCTCTAGGAGAAAAACTTTGGTGGAGGTCGGTTAAGGATCCTAAAGCTCAATGGGCAAGCATCTGGAAGGAAAAGTATTCCAATGCCTGGCAGGCTTCTGAAATCATACGTATGACAGGAATAGTGAAAGGCTCCCCCATATGGAACAAGGCATTGGAGAACAAAGAAGTGGTGCAAAAGAATAGCTTCTGGGAAATCAGAGAGGGAGATCTAGCACTTTTCTGGGAGGACAAATGGCAACAAGAACCTAATCTACTAAGGGAATAATTTTTAGGCCTCAAGCAAGAGACTGACAATCAAGGATTAGTTAAGGTGAAAGACTTTTGGGAGAATCCACATAATGTAGGAAAGTGGAGAATTTGGAAAAAAATAGAGAGTAGAGAGGATAAGACCCTCAACAGTAAAGCTGAAACCCTTAAGAGAACGCTGGATCAAAGAATAATTCTAGTAACGAAAGGGTAGGATCAACTGAGATGGGGTAACAACAAAGAGGTACTTTTAATATCAAGGAAGCTAAAGGTCTTCTCCTTGATCTGGAACCACAAGCTCCAAATAAAACTTGAAAGAAGCTTTGGAGGCACAAAGGCTGCATGAAAATCAAACTCTTCATGTGGTTAGTTCACCACAGGAAAATTTTAACCTAGGACAACCTTAAGAAAAGGGGCATGCTGGGACCCTCTAGATGTCATCTCTGTGAGACCCAAGAGGAGACCATCGAGCATCTTCTCAACAGCTGTAGTTTCACAGACAAGATATGGGATTTATTTACCAACATATTCAAGCAGTCCAATAGAGACAAAGAAAATATTGGTAATACTCTAAACAATTGGAGGAATAATTTTTCTAATAATGAAGTACTCAATTCGGTCTAGGATCTCTTGCCGGGTTTCATTATATGGAATGTATGGAAAGAAAGGAACAAAAGAATATTCAGAGAGGTAAAGACCGCCTCTCTTAGCCTGGTGAAGCTGATTGTAAAACAGCTTAAGGAAACAGTTGGTACCACTGTTAGGAATCTCCCCAAAAATCCTCCCTCAATAGAAGAGTTAAGAATCCTACAACTATTAGACATGCAGGGGCTTATTCCTTAAGGTCCAGACAAGAAAGCGAGCATGAGAGATGAGGTAGAGGAATTCTGGCACCCTCCCCTTGAAGGTATTTTAAAGTACAACATTGATGGAGCTTCCAAAGGCAACCTGGGGGAGGCTGGCTTTAGGGGAGCTCTAAGGGATGAAATAGGTAGCATAATCTCCCTCTTCCATGGACACTTAGGAAAATCCACTAACAACATGGCAGAACTAATGGATTTGGAACAATGCTTAGAATTTTTGATACAAAACAATTGCCAAAATGTCATAATAGAGGCGGATTCAGAGTTAGTCATCAATGCAGCCAGGAGAATCAATAATGGAACAGGGCTGAAAAAGGTCACAAAACACTGGAGGTTAACTCAGGTTCTTCAGAGAATTCAAGTACATCTACAGGAACTTCATACTCTTAGATTTATTCATGTGAGAAGAAAGGCCAACAAATTGGCAGACATTCTTTCCAACCAAGGAGTTAGCTGCAAGGACAGTGCAATCTTATGGAGGTGGAACATAATGGCGCAGAGCAACCTGAAAAAAATCTATCATAACCAGGGAGAGGAAGACAAAGAAGAGTATAGAAGCAAAATGATAGAAACCAACTAGTAATGAACAGAGGTCATAGGGCGGCTCAAGATGGGACAAAAATGTTCATGTTGGAAGATATGCCAAGGTTAGCGATTAAGTTGACCATGAACAGGATTAGTCTCAGGTATGGGTGTCAGAGTTTTCCTAACTGTAGAAAGCTGCACCTCAAACTTTCACATCACTTCATGTGTTTGCCTATGGGATGGTTCAGAGTCATCCCTGGTTGGCTCTTTGGCGGGTGTTTCCTTTGTCTTTCGTTTCAGATGAATGGGTGCATCGTCTGGCTCTCTCAGTGGTCGCACCACCTGGAATTTTCTGTCCGAAATTTTCTTTCCGACCTGGGAGTGGTTTTCTGGCGATCGTAAACCTCGAAGGCGGTAACAGGTTTTCCTGTTTTGGTAGTGATCCCTTTCAGAGGTTTACACATGGTGGTGGGACCAGTTGGAATACCGCCCTCATCGCACACTATTGTTCGGTGTTTTTGGGGGGTGCGATATGTTCTAAGACTGTCTGATCATTTGAAGCGAAGCAACGACTGGGATGGTTTGAGCAGTTTGGTGGATAGGTTATTTAAGTGTCGGGCTTCTTTCCATCACGAAGTTGTCCGTTGCCATCGGATATGGTTCGAAGGATCAAAGGTGAAGATTATTGAGACAGGTTGGTAAGTTAGCAGGAAATGTGTTTTCCCTTTTGGGATGGAAGTTGTTAAGGTGGGCGGGTTTCTTTTAGGCTCAGTTCACTCCACTTTCCAAGGGTTGGGGCGGCCCTTGATTTAAACTGTTGTTCGGTTCGTGGCTTTGATTTCGCATTTGGTTTTTTCTTGTTTCGCTCAATTTTTGAAAGACTAAGTTTTTAGGGCATAGGCTTTTGCCTCGGTCCCGTTCTCAAGTTGATGTAAATATTTGTTGTAAATTATTAATGAAAATGAAGGTGTTCTCTTGCTTCAGCATATATTATTATATATATATATATATATATAATATATATAATATATATATATTATAATTGTAATGGTTAGCAATAATTATATTATAAATATTATTATTTTTTATATTAAGAAAATTATAGCAATTATAATGCAGTTATAATAAATAATTATTATATTTATGAGGGGAGGTCACGGAGCGCGCAATGGTACCCAACAACAGCTAGGTTTTCTGCAAACCTGCGGCAACAGGTTTCCTGCATAGCGCAATCTGTTCTGTCAGCGACAGGGTGATCTTTCAGAACGCGGGCTGAAAAAGTGGAACCAATGGATCCCCCGCAGGGGGAGGGGGCAGCGAAGCCACCTATCGACGGGAACTAGCAAGGACCTGAGGGTAATATTCTTAACGCTGACCTGAGGGACAAATCTTTAGAGGAAACGCAGAACACGGAGGATACTCAACAAACACACGAAAATCCAAAGGTTAGTTCATCTACCTGCAAACCTGTTGCTACTCACAGACCAGAAGTTGAACTGCCCAGCCATCGAATCAATGCAAGAATACAATATATGAGAGATCATGCTCTCATAGGCAAATTTATGGGATTCTGGCCAAGAGAAAAGGCACTAAGAAGCTGGATTAACAGCAAATGGAGGCCAAAAGGCGAAATAACACTGCTTCTAGGTCCTAAAGGGTTCTTTACATCTATTTTTAACTGCCTGGAAGACAGAAATAGAGTATTTGATGGAGGGCCTTATTTCTTCAACTCGGCAGGGCTCTATCTCAGAGAATGGGTAGCCCGCTTCAACCCAGATAAGGAAGACTTAAGTTATGCACCAGTATGGATTCGTCTATACTTGCTTCCATGGAAATACTGGGATGAGGATTCCTTAAAATCCATTGGCTCGGTGTTGGGAGATTTCGTTAAAGTTGCAGAAGAAACAAAAATCGTGAGATACACTACATATGCCTCATATGCTCAGATTTATGTCTACATGGATCTAAAGAAACCCTTGCCAAACACGGTGCGCCTCTTTCATGAAGATCACGATTGGATCCAGGTTATTGATTATGAGCATGTGCCAAAAAATCTCAGGATGGTTTTACCAAAGTAACAAATAGAAGACGCGGGAGCAAAAAATCAAATGCAACTCCTAAGACAGCGCCAGAGGATAAATCCCAGCCCTCTACAAGCAATAGCTTCGGGGTTCTTTCAAATACCGAAACACAGGATGAACCCAGAAGGGAAAAGAGAACGCCCCCTGTCACCAAGTCGGGGGAACCAGATATGGACCAGCGAGGCGAAAAGATCCAGTCGGAAACAGAAACGTGGAACAATCCGGCAATGGATATAGACAACCCAACACAAAGCAAGAACAAGGGGAAGGAGACAGAAGGAAGCTTTCAAGAAACACACTTCATGGAAGACAATAGTGAACCAATCGACATTGGGGAATTTGACATTCTGGGTCTAGAACAAGCCTGCAAATCAGGCAACTTTGATAAAATTCCTGAAACACAAGTCGACAACTTAGTGGAAATTCTGAAAAAGGCTTAAAAAAAGTACTCTGTCGGAGTACAAACAGGCAGTCAATGGGATGGTAAATTTGCATCCAAAGATAGCAAAAAAAGGGGACGGAAAACGGCTCTAGAAAGAACAATCAAGATTGGAGAGGTCTTGGTTGAGTCTGGCAGATATGCCAAACTCACCAAGTATTATAACACCAACCCCAAACCTTCTCAATGAAATTAATATCCTGGAACATAAGAGGGCTCAATAGCCCAAGGAAAGGGAAACTCTTAAAAAATTTGATAATGGAAGAAAAACCAACAATTCTATTCCTACAGGAGACTAAATGCAATTCGAACAGCTTGGAAAACATTGCAGCGAAAGCTTGGCCAGGAGGTCTAGTCACAGCTGTAGATGCACAAGGGGCTTCAGGAGGACTAGCAATTCTATGGGATTCAAGGAAAATACATCTTGACAATATTCATGCTAGTAAAAACTTCATACAGGTGGTCTTCCATCTGATGGGCACAAATATCCATGGCCACATCACAAATGTTTATTTCCCACAAGAGACTCAGCAAAAAGCGGCAATCCTAAACACTTTATCGCAGCTCAACACAGATCGGACTCACCCGCTTTGGGTAACAGGAGGGGATTTCAATATGATAGCTTCATTAGAGGAAAAGCTTGGAGGGCGTTGCAGAATCAATAGGGACGGATCTCTCCTCAAAGATTATGTTCAAAACAATTGGCTTATTGACGTACCTACAGCCAATGGCCTCTACACCTGGACGAACAGACGCGTAGCCCCACTGCAAATAGCATCCCATCTGGACCGGTTCCTGATTTCGGATAACGCTATTCACTTGGGAGGCGAATTTATAGCCCACATCATTCCCTTCTCTGGATCGGATCATTGGCCCATAGAGCTACACTGGAACAGGCCAGGTAATAATGTAAAAAAACCTTTTCGATTTGAATCATTCTGTCTCTCCCATCCAGATTTCCATAAATTCATAAATACAACATGGAAAAATTGCAATCCGAATGAACACTCCAAAATGGCAAGATTCCAAAAAAAATTGAAGTTGCTCAAGGAAGAAATAAAGCGCTGGAACAAAGCCACCTTTGGGAATATTTTTAAGGAAAAGGAAAAGCTTCTTCAAGAACTTAAAAACACTCAGCAAAGAATAATCCTAGAAGGACGATCAGCAGACCTCGCACAACAAGAACAAGAGATGGAAGAGCAACTTCTGGAGCGAGATTGACAGGAAGAAATTCTATGGCGGCAGAAATCCAGAGTCCGATGGCTGAAGGAGGGAGAGAAGAACACCAAGTTCTTTCACAAGACCACAGTGCAACGGAGAATGCGAAATCAAATCTCACAGGTTACCAATAGATAGGGAGTAAAAGTGGAGACACAGGAAGAAATAGAACAGGAATTTCTACAATACTTCAAGGAAATGTGTCAAGAGCCAAATATAAACAGAGATGAAGCAATAGACGACATCACAAGGCATATTCCGCGTCTGATAATAGAGGAACAAAATACTCTACTTCTCAAGCCGATCATTCTTCAGGAGGTGGAAATTGCGGTGAATTCCTTAAAAGCGGGTAAAGCACCGGGTCCTGACGGCTTCACATCAAATTTTTTCCAGCACTTTTGGGAGTTAATCAAATGGGAAGTGTGGTAAGTGGTAGAAGAATCTCGCAACATGCGATGGATGTATCCGGGCCTTAATGCAACATTCATTGCTCTAATACCAAAATCGGAGGAGTCCAACTCGCCGGATAAATATAGACCCATTGCCTTGTGCAATCTATAAGATTGTCTCCAAGGTAGTGGCGCTGCGACTAAAACCGATGCTCCCCTTTATCATCTCGCCAGAGCAATCAGGATATGTCGAGGGAAGGCAAATCACGGACGGAATAATCCTAACCCATGAGATTATTCATTCTCTCAAGCAATAAAAAAAACCAGGTATGCTTCTTAAAATTGACCTATCTAAAGCCTTCGATAGTATAAGCTGGGATTATATGCAAAAAATCTTAAATGCTTTTGGTTTTGCCAATGCTTGGATACGCTGGATCAGTAGTCTCATCTCTTCCTCTTTCTTTTCAATTCTCATCAATGGGATTCCCTCCTCAACCTTTCGTCCCTCTAGGGGATTAAGGCAAGGAGATCCTCTGTCGCCTTTCCTGTTTATCATCATGGCGGAGGGCCTAGGAAGAAGCATCAATTCAGCTATCCTCTCCCAAAACCTCAAAGGCATCAACCTCCACCAAGCTCCAACCATGTCTCATCAGCAATTTGTGGATGACAACATGATCTTTGGGCATTCCTCTGTGCAAGAAGCCAGAACTCTAAATTCTCTGCTTGACAACTTCTCTAAAGCCTCTGGAGCTCTCATTAATAAAGTCAAATCCCAGGTCTCCTTCTTCAGTACCCACCTGACTACTCAACGAGCTATAGCCCGCATATTAGGCTTGTCCATTGCCTCATTTCCCTCCAAATTCCTAGGAGCCCCCCTCATTGCCTCCGCTCTGAAAAACTCATCTTGAACTACCCTGCTGGATAGGCTGGAAGCCAAATTATTCCATTGGACTCATCGATCTCTAAATATGGCCAGACGGCTGGTGCTAATCAAGGCGGTTCTCCAATCCATGCCTTTATATTTATTTTCAATTCTTGCAGCGCCAAAATGGGTTTTAAAAGCAATCAAAAAATTGCAGCGAAATTTCCTCTTGGGCAGCACAAGACCTAACAGAAAATGGGCACTAGTCAAATGGGAGAAAGCCTGTCTCCCAAGAAAGGCAGGAGGAATATGTCTTCGAGATCCAGAACATAGCAATGCGATCATGGGAGCAAAAATATGGTGGAAATGGCTAACCTATCCAGGCACATTATGGGCTAGATTATGGACAGCGAAATATGCCAACAATCTGCCCTTGGAGGAGCGCATAAGAATGTCGGAAATAAGTAAAGGCTCGACAATATGGAACTCAGTAATAATGCACAGAGATATAATCCAAAAACATAGCTTCTGGGAGGTGAAGGACGGATGTATAGCGAGATTCTGGACAGACTCCTGGCAGCAATTCCCAAGCCTTGAAAATCTAATCCAGGGAGTCCCCGCTCAGATCATAAATCAACAGGAAAAGGTCAATGACTTTTGGCACTCTACCATTGATTCCGAACACCGAACATGGAAAGAGGCTCGGGATATTCTACCAGACAGCCCTGCGGAAGTACAATGCTCCCTAGCAGAAGAGCTTCAAAAGAGGAAAATTCTCAAAGAGTTGGACCAAGATAAACTACGGTGGGGATACGAAGAGAAAGGCACATTTACAACAAAAGAAGATTACCACATCATTCTAAAAGGCCAGTTAATCAAAGACAAGTTGTGGGAGAAAATATGGAGCCCACTCATATGGCCGAAGATCTCCACCTTTCTCTGGCTTTTGTCTCACAATCGAATCCTCACCTGGGATAACCTCAGAAAAAGGAAATTTGCTGGTCCCTCAATCTGTCCAAACTGTAAACTGGAGGAAGAATCGGCGGTTCATCTTATGCAAATATGTACCTTTGGCAGAAGAATATGGGAAAGAGTCTCATTTCGCTGCCGAAAGGAAGGCCGAGTGCTGGGAGATCTAAATAACACCATACGCAACTGGCCTCAAAACCCGTATCAATGCACAGTTCTCAACACGCTCTGGCAAATTGTTCCAGGTATTGTAATGTGGAATATATGGAAAGAGAGGAACCGAAGAATATTTAAAAATCAGGCAATGGATTTAGAGCAGGTTTGGACAATTATACACAAGAATATTCAGGAAACCATGTCCACTAAAAGCTGGTCCAAGGAGGATTTCCCGTCCAACAACACGGAGCAGGCGATATGGAATAATTGGCAAATCCATCTACAACCCCCCATTTCTTCTCCAAGCAATTTTGTCAGAAGGCAAGACACCCCAACAAATTGGTCTCCTCCGCCTATCAACACTTTCTTGCTTAACTTTGATGGGGCTTCTAAAGGAAATCCTGGCACCACAGGATATGGAGGAGTCATAAGAAATCACCAGGGTAAAGCGCTCAAAGTCTTCTTTGGCTCCATAGGATGGAATACAAACAATGCAGCAGAGCTGGAAGGACTATGGAGAGGACTCAAAATTGCACAAAAGCAAAGATACACACCCCTAATAGTCGAAGGGGACTCCCAAATCATAATAAATATGGCATCTAAGATACAACAAGGATCAGAGACTCAGAAGGTTAGTAGAAGCTGGAGAATGGTCACCAGACTTGAGCTTCTTCAATTATGGCTAAGGAACAACAAAGCCATAGTTTTCAAACATATCAGGCGTGAAGGGAACAAATTAGCAGACTTCTTGGCAAATCTAGGAGTGGATAGGGGGAAGGATCATTTCGAAGGATCACTACAAGGCAATGCCTTGGAGACAGAATTGTCCACCTTCCAGGAGATACTAAAAAAAGACATGCAGATGAGTGCTCAAGAACACCCGGATGCGGGTGTCTACCTGTAATTAAATGGACACGTGCCATCCATGCGTGAAGGACAGCCGGCCACGATACAGGCAAATGGTGTTTGCAGGTAAAGGGAAGGCTTCCGCCCCAAGGACATTCAATGCCCTTCAATGCGATTCAATGCGGTCTTGCTCCCAAGAGCTGGTAGAGGGAATTTACAGGATGAAGGTGAAAAGCGATGAGGTTAACTCGTATTTGCAGCAGGGGAATTGGGGAGCGGAGAAGAAAGAGCCCGCTGCTCAGCCAAAGAAGGAGGAGGGAGGCTTTGCTTGCAGCGAACCTTCCCTCAAGACTGATCCTTGTACAGTGCAGGCTTACAGCTCTCGGCTATTACGGAAGGTGTCGACAAGGTTCAGACCAAGGCCAATTTACGTGGGAGGGTTGCAGTGCGAAAGAGGGATCCGTCAGGCCAAGGTTATCATCCGCAATTTCGAGGGGGACAACGTTTTCTTGGAGGCTTGGTTCATTCCTCAGATAGCATTTGAGCACCCTGTTCTTCTCATGGCGCCTCGTACGCACGCTACTCCCCGCCGTGGGCGAAACTCTGGGCAGAGGGGAAGCTCAGGAGGCAGGGGCAACTACGGCCCCAGGCGCATTTCTCCCCTTGCTCGCGCGTCGCCCCCATCATTCGAGTCGGAAGACTCAAGATTAGCCATCAGTAACTCGGTTCAGTCAGTGAAATTTAAATTCAAGCGAAGGACCAACAAACCAATTGTAACTGCTCTAGTCACAACGATTTTTTCAGAAGAAGATGAGGAGGAAGGAAGTTGGAAGGTGGAATCGGAGGAAAAGACGCCTCCCTCCTCAGACAACTCCGCGCAGAGGAAGGATATGGAGGATAGCTCATACAACCCTGCTTCTTTGAGCAAGATGGAAGAAGAAAGTACCTTTGGGTACTCTGAGGAGCAGGCAGAGGCGTTAAAAGAAATTGGTAGTTTGAAGGGCAAAGAACCTATGGAAATAACTAAGCCAGCTACCGAAGTTCCGCCAACAATGCCAGTCACCAAGCACGCCCAAGACAAGGAACCTGATGATTCCTATGCTAATATCCTATATCTCAAGTTGCCTCTTGGAATCCTACGGCCTGAAGATATCCCGGACGGGATGGAGGTGACATGGGAGCGTGATCCGGAGAAAGAAGCCGAAGAACGTCAGAAGAATCTCAAGTAGTGTTCGTAGTTCTGTGGGTACGCCGTCGGCTCTGGGTGTAAGGAGCTTTTTTTTTATGTTATTGATATGTCTGTGTGTCGTTTCAATTTTGGTTTTTTGGTTAGTCCATATCCATTAAGCGACAGAGGCACCAAGCCTCGGGGTTGGCAGCACTCTCAGAATGGCTGCACACAGCCTCTGTTCCTTTTGAAATATTTTGTAGTTCTTGTGCACATCAAGTCGGTACTGTTCTCTCTCTATTTTTTAAAATTTCTCACTGTAGATGTTACTTTGTCTTCTGTCTTTTACAAGCAGAGTAACAGTGCTTCTCTGAACAATTTTGAAAGAGAGTTGCCCATTCACTCTCAGAGGTTAAAACCTCTTGTAAATATTTTTCCATTTTCTTTAATATAATTAGTTTAGTCTTTGCCCAGAAAAAAAAAATAATTATTATATTATAATATATTGATATTTATTATTATTATTATTTTAAACCCAAGACATTTATATTAAACACTAGGATTAATATTATAAAACTTATGAATAATATTATACTATAGGAATATGAATCCTTAGATTAATATACCAATATTTATATGAACCGTGATTGATTTTCATATTGAGAGAATCTTTTTCACAATACAACATTGGACCATGTTTGACTTTTGTATTGAAACAATCTTTGTCACAATGCAACGTTGGACCATGGTTGACCATCGCTGACCATGGATGATCATGGTTGTCATAAAGTGACCTTAGACTATGAGACAATATTTGTTACAATGTGTCCATGGTTATTAACCATGGTTGATCATGGTTCACCATGGTTGATTTTCATATTCATACATTTTGTCACAATGTGACGTTAGACCATGGTTGACCATGTATTACCATGATTGATGATGGTTGACCATGGTTGATTTTCATATTCATACATTTTGTCACAATGTGACGTTAGACCATGGTTGACCATGTATTACCATGATTGATGATGGTTGACCATGGTTGATTTTCATATTGGCCATGATTGACCATGGTGGACCATAATTGACCATGGTTGACCATGATTAATTTTCATACTGAGACAATATTTGTCACAATGTGACTTTCGAGCATGGTTGACCGTGGGCGATTTTCATTTTGAGACAATCTTTTTCACAATGTGACCCTCGACCATGGTTGACGATGGTTGTTGATGGTTACCATGTTTAATTTTCATATTGAGACAATCTTTGTCACAATGTGATGTTGCACTATGGTTGCCCATTATTGACCATGGTTGACCATGATTATAAACCCAATAGATTTATATTAAACCCTAGGATTAATATTATAAACCTTGTGTATAATATTATACCCTAAGAATATGAACACTTCGATTAATAAACTGAGGGATTGATATTATAAACCCAAGAGACTAATAAACCCAAGGGATTAACACTAAAGACCAAAGGGAATAATATTAAACCCAAAGAATTAATATTATAAATCCAAGGTGTATAAACCCAAAGATAAATATTATAAACCCTAAAATAAACATGGTTGATCGTGGTTGATTTTCATATTGACACAATCTTTGTCACAATGCGACGTTGAACCATGGTTGACCATGATTGATTTTCATATTGAGATAATATTTGTGACAATGCGACGTTGGACCATGGACCATGGCTGACCATGGTTGATTTTCATATTCATACAATCTTTGTCACAATGTGGCATCAGACCATGGATGAGCATGATTGACTATAATTGACCCTTTTTTACAAACGTTGACCATGATTGATTTTCATATTGAGAAAATCTTTGTCATAAACCCAAGGGATTAATATTATAAAACCAAGGCACATAAACCCTAACATAAATATTATAAACCTTATAATAAACATTAAATCCTAACATTAATATTACAAACCTCATGATTAATATTATAATATTAATATTATAAACCCAAGGGATTAATATTAAAATCCCAAGGGATTATTATTATAAACCTAAGGTATTATAAACTGACTAGAATAATATTAAACCCAAGGGATTAAAATTATAAACCCAAGGTATATAAACCCCAAGATAAATATTATAAACCCTAAAATAAACATTATTGGCCATCGTTGATTTTCATATTTACATAATCTTTGTCACAATGCGACATTGGACCATGATTGACCATGATTGATTTTCGTATTGAGACAATCTTTATCACAGTGCAATGTTGGGCCATGGTTGACCATGGTTGATTTTCATAGTAAGACAATCTTTGTCTCAATTCGAAGTTGGACCATGGTTGATCGTCGTTGACCATGGATGGCCATGGTTGTCACAATAGGATGTTGGACCATTAGAAAATATTTGTCATAATCGACCATGGTTATTAACCATGGTTGACCACAAGTGACAATGGTCGATTTTCATATTGAGATTATCATTTTTACAATGCAACAATGGACCATCGTTGGCCATGATTGACCATGGTTGATTTTCATATTGAGAAAAAAAATTCACAGTGTGACCTTGGACCATTGTTGACCATGGTTAACCATGATTGACCATAATTGATATGGTCAACCTTTTTTTACCAGTTTTAAACATGATTGACCATGCCTGACAATTGTTGACCATCATTGATTTTCATATTGAGACAATATTTATCACAATGCAACATTGGACCATGGTTAACCATGGTTGATTTCATATTGAGACAATATTTATCACAATGCGACGTTGGACCATGGTCAACCATGGTTGATTTTCATACTGAGACAATCTTTGTCACAATGTGCCATTGGAACATGATTGACTATGATTGACCATGGTTGATGATGATTGACAATGGTCCACCAGGGCTGATTTTCATATTGAGACAATCTTTGTCACCATGTGACGTTGGTCCATGGTTGAACATGATTGACTATGGTTGACCATGATTATAAACCCAGGATATTTATATTAAACCCTAGGATTAGTATTGTAAACCCTATGAATAATATTATACCCTAGGAATATGAACTCTTAGATTAATAAACCTAAGGGATTGATATTATAAACCTAATATACTAATAGACCCAAGGGATTAATATTATAAACCCAAGGTATATAACCCAAAGATAAATAGTATAAACCCTAAAATAAGCATTCTTGATCATGGCTGACTATGATTGGTTTTCATATTGACACAATCTTTGTCATAATGAAACATTGAACCATGGTTAACCATGATTGATTCTCATATTGAGACAATATTTCTCGCAATGTGATCTTGGAGTATGGTTGACCATGCTTGATTTTCATATTCAGTCAATCTTTTTCACAATGCGATGTTGGACCATGGATGACCATGGTTGTCACAAAGTGATGATGGATTTTCAAACAATATTTGTCGCAATGTGACCATGGTTATTGACCATGGTTGACCGTGGTTGATTTTCATATTGAGACAATATCTTTCATAATGCGATATAGAGACAATAATGCAATATTTTGTATTGACCACAGTTAGCCATGGTTGATTTTCATATAGAGACAATATTCGTCTCAAATTAATGGGATTAATATTATAAACTCAATGGATTAATATTATGAATAGTAGGATTAATGTTATAAACTCTATGAACAATATTATACCCTGGGAATATGAACCCTTATATTAATAAACCCAAGGTATTAATACTAAAAACCCAAGAGATTATAAACTCAAGGGAATAATATTAAACCCAAGGGATTAATATTATAAAACCTAGGTATATAAAATCTAAGATAAATATTATAAACCCTAAAATAAACATGGTTGACAATGGTTGATTTTCATGGTGAGACAATCTTTGTCACAATGTGCTTTTGGACCATGGTTGATTTTAATATTGAGACAATCTTTGTCACAATGTGGCATTAGACCATGGTTGACAATGATTTCCTAAAATCGAACATGGTCTACCATGTACGACAAATGTTGATCATGATTGACCTTGGTTTACCATGATTGACTATGGTTTACCATGATTGATTTTTATATTGAGGAAATATGTGTCACAAAAACCCAAGGGATTAATATTAAAAACCCAAGGGATTATTATTATAAACCTAAGGTATTATAAACTGAAGGGAATAATATTAAACCCAAAGGATTAATATTATAAACTCAATGTATATAAACCTTAAGATAAACATTATAAACCCTAAAATAAACATTTTTAACCATGGTTGAGCATGGTTAATTTGCATATTGACACAATCTTTGTCATAATGCCACATTGGACCATGGTTGACCATGATTCATTTTCATATTGAAAAAATATTTGTCACAATGTGACTTTGGACCATGGTTGACCATGGTTTATTTTCATATTAAGACAATCATTATAACAACTTCTCTTCTGCATACAAATGGAGGTTCAAGTTTATTACAATAACCAACTTAAGAATAAAGTTTCTCTATGCGTCCTCTCTACCACCTTCCTTATTCTGCTGCTAGATCCATTCCTATTTATAATACATAAGATGGAGGAAGTGATAATATTGACTCCCATATAGCTCTTGCTTCCATACTATGATTAAAATAACACATATTATTTAAACAATCTTATTATAATTTAAGATCATATTTAATCATTTCTTGAGGATGGAGACGATGCCACTTGGCATGGATTTGAATTTTTTCCAAGTTTGGACATAACTATGAATATTGGACATAACTACCTATAGCTACTGGTGCGCAGGTGAAAAATTAGGTACTGAATTGTTGAACTGCTATCACTCTAAGTACCAACTGCCAAATTAAAATTGAACTAATACAAAGATAGAAATTTTCATTGTTGAACATGTTTCTTGGCAACATAACCACATTATTAACCCATCATTGATAAAACCATGTCAAAGATATGTTTCACCATTAAAATATCATAACGCATCATAATTAACCACAAGGTAGAATAGGTACATTTAATAGAAGTTGATGGTATGATGATTATAAAAGGTGTCATAAATGTGGGAATTTGGCCTATGAATAGAGACTTTATATAATGAATAATATGACATATTAAGAGCCGATCATTCCCCCACACCTAAGATTTTTCATTCCCTCATGCAAACAAAATCCTTGCCTATGGCATTGTTTCTTGGTGCAATTTGTTAAAGGTGAATTGTTATATCATCACAAACTTGATATATTTTACAAGAGGGTAATATAAATTGAGGAAAAGCAAAATATGGATTAGGAAAGGATGGTGGATTATATAAGGTGATAGTGTAGATAATGGTTGTATGAACATGTACTTGGAAACTTAGTAAGACCATTATTCACTTTGTGGTTCTTTTCTTAGATAAACAACAATGACTTCACCCTCCTATTAAGAGAATTAAGATGGTGATTTTGTGAATGCTTTATGATGTGCAAGGAGAAGACACTATAGATGTAGCTTTGTGTTCATGTATCAAATTACTCTTTCATTCTTATGGTCTCACTAAAATATGCATTAATGGTTTTTGAAATCGGGAGTTTAATGGTGTTTTACGAAAAGTAAAGATTTATGGAATAGGGAGTGGCTAATCATCAATATTCCTTAATTGTTAATGAGTTAAAGAGTCTTAAACATGTTTTACCTGAAGTATATTTTTTGAATTGATTTGTACCACAAGTTGCAATGGAAGTTGTATGAAGTTGAAGATGAGGCTGAGTAAGGCTAAGAGTCTGGAATGATCTGAAAGTGTTGGAGTTGATGAGTGCCAGTATGATCTATTGAAGGAAGTTGAAGAGAATGAAGTGAAGATGCAGAAAAGGTCCCATCAACCACTGCCCCATCCATGAGGTTTTGTATTTCCTCATGAAAACAAGGTGAGGTATTGAAGAAGTTAGGACGTTGATGAGATGACTCTAGTGCAAAAAGGGACCTAAAAAAAATAATGGAAACAATGATATGAATATTGAACAAAAATAAATCATCCTTGATTTATTAAATGATGAAAAACTAACACAAAACATAAAATAAATTCCAAATCACTCATTACATATGATTTAATCAACCTTTAACAGTTTTATGCTCAAGAAAAAGAAACATTTTATAAATTTAAGGGGCTCTCCTTCTTTGTAGATAGAAAAGTAGGAGGCCTTTTATGATCAAAACAAATGATGAACCAATGAAAAATTAGTTATTTCTAACCAAATCCAAAAGTATTATAGTCATCCAAGTATTACATATAAGCTTTGTAGTTAAGCCTTATTATTTCTCTTTTTTCATAGGTCCCACTTCTAAGATAATTAAATCTTAGATATAGTATGAAAAGCCAATGATAGAGAACTCAAGGTTACCCTAAGCCTATTATTTAGCAACAAATTGATGGATTTTGTTTTTCCCTTGACTTCATCCACACATTATTCCTTTTGATTGTAACAATATAGAGTAACCATCATACGTGTAGACAAAATCCCTAGTTTGGTTGACACATCTTTAGGTAGAATGCCCCACTTCCCATGAGTGTCCATAGCCCTGATGGGCTTTCCCAGTGGTATCAAAGGTCAGTACCTGCCTCCAGTAGGCGTCTATAGCCTCGACGATTTAACCTCTTGAACCTATTTTACACTAAAGGCTCTAGTCCCATATTTCCTACCATTTTAGTTTTATATTATAGACATTTCTTTTGCAATTGGCAGATGGGGGAGTAGTTTCCCAAAACCCTTTAAAGGCATAGCATGATACCTTTCAGAGTGACTTTGATTACCTATATATTGTCTTGGATGCATAAGGTACTTATAGGTACTCAAAGGGTATAGCATGAATGATCCGTTCTAATATGAGATGGATGAGGCTAACAAAAGAATAAGCCAAAGGCACCTAAGGTTGTACCAATCATAGTTTTCATGTATTACTTCACTTTAAAGTAGTTTTCCACTATGAGTAGATATTTTAGTAACTCTTTTGTAAGTCTTAATAAATATGCTTGGAGATCATTCTTTGGAATTATGGTTATAGTATTCAACATTTTTCATTGGTATCATTGTATGGGCATCTTAACTTTATTTTAATCCCATTTGTATGCTTTGGTAACTATATTTTGAGCAACTACTTCATATTCATAATAACAAATATATATGTATAAGAAAATTGAAATTCCAAAACAAAAATGGTATATCAACTATGAATAGTTTGTAATTACTGTTCAATTCAAATTTTATGAAAATAGTTGCTTATTCAATTGTCTTTTTAAATAGTGATCTTAAAACAGATAAGTAATGATAAAGAATGTATGCCTCATTTTTAACAACTTAAAGAAAAATGAAAGATGTCATCAAATACTCCTCTAAGTGTTCCATTTTGTTTACAAAAATGTTTTTTATGCTCTTGAAAATATTCTTCTAGTATTTAAGTTTCCCAAACTAACAAGATCCCCAAAGCGGATCCACTTTGTCTTGCATAATAAAAAATTGGTACCAAAATTACGGGTACTAGTTGGCTGAAATATGGCACAAGACAATTGGTATACAGTACTAGACGACATTGAAATGTAATCATTTAAATTTATTTTAGGA
>APFE030897877.1:0-13787 GCA_000404065.3 Pinus taeda
AATGTGGTTGGTCTTTGAGTGCATGATAGGATTCTTAGAAATTTTGATGGCACTAGTGTTGTCACACATGATAGGAATTGGCTCAGTCAACTCTACCTTAATTTCCTTCAAGGATTGCTTCATCTAGAGAACTTGTGAGCAACAATTGGTAGTTGAAATATATTATGCTTATGTAGTTGATAGAGAGATGGAGTCTTATTTATTGCTAATGTAGTATGCTAAGAAATCTCCCAAGAAGAATTTTGCACCAAAGGCACTCTTCCTGTCATTAATATTGCCATGCCAATCAACATCAGTATAGGTACTCAATTTGAATTCTCTTCTCATAGCATACCATAAATTTTATAGACATATTTGGGCACTGTAACCCCAATCACATATGTCGATAAACCGAGGGCTGCTAAGTCTCTAAAAGTGTTGTTTCATACCCTAAAGGAGCAAGGTCAGCTGATTACATCATCTCCCACAAGTTCTCCATGAAAAACTGCTCAGAACTGGTCAAAATTGGACCATATAGACTGCACAGTGCTAAGGGTGTAATGCATCTCACCTGCTACATGCAAAAAGTGTGATGCATATTGAAAATCCCATATGTGGGGTACGATGAGTGAGAGCAGACAAATGGCAGAAGCAGTTGGCTAGGTGGAAACCCAGAGAATCTTCTAGAAACTGCCCATTTGACACTTGCCTCTCTAAATTTGCCCAGGGATGAGTAAGAGATCATGAATCTCCAAGTGGAACCAGAACTTCAGGAGAGAGGAAATAATCAAAAATCCCAGAAGCTGACTCACCACCTTACAAACATCTATATATGGATCCCTCATCCTAGAGATCAGGTTGGAATCTTGTATTTCTGTAAGAATGTTGTTGAGTTCTTTGTGGTCAATCATAGTGTCGGGTAATTAAGTTTTCATGAGGTGAAGAAGGACTTTCATGCTGGGAGGATGACGTTGGGTCAGATCAATGGGTTGTAATCCTCTCTTCTACTCTTTCTATCAATAAAGCTATTTCAGTTTTCCTCCACATTCTTGGATGTCTGAGTTGATATATATGTTTGTGTGGTCAATATATATTTGGTCCTATATTGTTTATGACTGTGGATCTTTGTGCTTTGATGGTATTATGCTGCTTTGAATTTACAGGTGCTCTTTGAAGTGGCACAAGCAAGGGAGGAGTGGCAAAGATATGTTAGAGGGGAGAGGAAATAAGCAAGGAGCCAAGAAAAAGACTGAGGTTGGTACTCTCTGCTTCTCTCTCATCTACTTCTCATAAAGGAAAATGTAAGTAACTTTAGTTTGTTCATTTCTAAGATAGCTACCTATCTTAGTGGGACTAGCAGCTATGAATGGACACTAGATTTCCCGATAAAAAAATGGCGACTCTGCTGGGGAGCAAATAGCTTGTTTTCTTGTTTATATTTGTTTGCTTTATAAAATACAAACAGAGCCTGAATTCAAGCCAACTACCCTTGGAACTGCTTTTGCTATGCAACTGTAAAGTAGATCAATGTTGCTTCAGTCCATCTCCGGGTTTTTTTTATAAACTGAACAATCAGATTACAAACATCCTAATTGCTCTGGTGGTGGCTCAAGTAACCTCATTATATTAGCCCCTATGATTTTTATTTACTGACTATCATTAGCTCAGCCTAAATCCCTAAACTAAGCTGCAAACTGTGACCAAAAACCAAGTTAAAGTCTCGTCCTTGGACCATCGCACTGTCTCCTTTAGGAAATCTGGATGCATCGCACCTCCCATGTGCAGTAGGTGAGATGCATCCATGTTTCCCTGTGTTATAGGTGCGATGATCAGATAAGACTTTTTATTCCTCTAGATTTTGGTTTTTCTTCATTCTCTTCAGCTTTATTCAGGAGTTTTGCTATCTTTGATCAGTATACCACTATTGAAACTCCCTTCCTTTGCATTATTCAGCCTCCATTTTACAAATAATTGTGAATGTTTTTATGTATTTTTTGCCATTGACGGTTCTCCTTTACAAATAGTAGCTTCATCGAACTTTCGTCTTTTGATTTGAAAGTGTTGCAAGTGTCGTTTTCAGTCAAAGAAAAGAATCCTACTCTTCTTGATGGTCGATTACACTGTTACTCTTGTATTTGATTTGAATTAATAGTATTTCAAGTGTCGAAAGCAGTTTTCAATTCAAAATCGCAAAGTGTCATCCTTGTCTTCCTTTCGTCTTTTGAAGAGAAAATTGTTAGTACTGTCGCTTTCAATGAAAATATAATTCAGATTTGTACTTAGCACTCTTTTTGTCATTCATACATTAAGAAAGCAGAAAACAAATACATGCATGTGCATTTGCATTTTGACTGCTTGTTGATTTTGATTTAGGACAATGCATCTATTGTGTTCTCTATGCTCTATGTTGAAAGAATCTCACTTCTCTTTCTCTAGTAGCTAGGATTTTCATTGCAAAAAGAAGAGTAAACGATTGTTTATCATCTTAGATTGCATTTTTAGGAATTGTATATCTACATCACACAGTGAACCTTAAAGGAAAACTTCTTAAGAAAGATCAACTGTAAAATAAATTCAATGAACATAAAAATGCTTTGGAACCTAATGCCACAACATTAGAAGTCTAGGCTAGAGACGTATTCTGGCATCATAAAGCCTGGTAACTATCGCTTTCATCGTAGGTTGGGTGATTCCTCCACTTTGAGATGACAAGTGCCAGTACAGACTTGTGCTCCCACGTATCGTCGAGTATATATTGGGAGACCACAATAGGCTATATCCTTTATCCTTAGGAAGCCATGTCTATCACCCTATCGATTACAATGCATTGAACGTAGCATTCGGGAAGATTGATTGTCGTACCGTAAAAGGTATTCTACAATTTTGCGACTGGTTTGATAATCCCTCTGTCTAGATTTCCAGAGTAGTCCCTTTCATTCCTTTTCAGACTCCTTAAAAGAAAAGGTCCATCTGAGCACTTCTCACTTCAGGCTCATTAAAGATCGAAGGTGACTAGAGTCATCTTCAATTTTTTCTCGACTCTTAAAAATTGAAAAAGCAAGTTGTGTCAAAGCGTCATAAAATTTATTTTAATTGGAATAACGTCATTTTTCCCTCATTGATACTAGGTTGAGAAAATGGAGTCCACCAACCAAGGATTTCCCCTTGGGGGAAATCCTAGTCCTTTCTCCTCTTAGGGAGATGTTGGTGCACCTCATATGGAACCATTGTCCCTTCTAGGACTGATAATTGACCTACCAGTATGGCTCTTCTCGACTTCTATCGTTCAAAGCACCATGATTCTTGAGCAATCAAATCCACAACTAGATGATACTAAAGTTACCCCCAATCCTTCTACTTCATTTGCTTCTCCCTCTCCTCCTTCCTCTTCGCTTGGTAAAGTTGGTAAAGCTAAAAATCGAGTAGCTGAGAAGAAGAAGAAAGGGAAGGAGAAGAAGAAGAAGGAGCCAATGGCCAAAAGGGGCAACCATACATTGTCTAGCGAAAATCCACACACTGCACCATCCAGGCCTAAATCTCCTTGTGTCATTAGCAAAGGGGACCATTATCATCGACATTGTCCTTGCATCCCACGGATCTTAAGGGACTAGCCCCCCCGCTTCCACAATCCGGTGTCCTCAACCTCTAAAGATCATGTTGAAAGTACGCTGTCAACTAGTGAAAACGAAGTCACTAGATAGAGAGGAAGATCTAAAATTCCTTGTAGACTATGTGAGGGCGATCATGCCATCCACTGTTGTCCCTTCCTGGATGAAGCTAAAAGAGTCTTGGATAACCGTCCTGCTTCACCGCTACGGCTTCCTCCTGGATACAAGAAACTCTTGCCGAGTCCATCGCTAGTTGAAAATTCGACTGACACATTGTTGTGGTCGGTCGAAGCATCTATCATTGAAGATAAACCCTTTGAGTCCACACTGGACCAAAGTCAATAGGTCGAGATGGCAATTGACCCATTTTTGTCTTCAGAAGGTCCATCCTTAGATGATACAGTCACCAAGGAGATTGAGAATGACACTATTAAAATTCTCTTCATAAACACAGACTCCAATGAACATCGGGGCAACCTACCCATTCCTTTACCGTAGGAAGGAAGTTCATTGGAGTCATATCCAGCCATTTATTTGGTCCCACCTCCAAGCAACCTAGTCATTTCCTTTGACTGGAATCTGCTAGCCAGACCCCGTCTACCGTCTAATGTACCATTCCGAATTATTGTACAAGCTTATAGAATGGTCATGGTCGGTACCATCATAGATGAAGGGGATTATATGAGTATCCTTTCCTCAACTGCTTGGAAAGCACTTCACCATCGCTTCTACCTGAGATGTGAAATATGATAGGCTTCGACAAAGGAACCAATCGATCGTTAGGGATCCTTCCAAGTTTGCCTATAACTTTGAGAAGGAAAACTGTCTACCTGAATGTAACGGTAGTCCAAGGACCTTTAAATTACAATCTACTCCTTGGGCGTGACTACATTTATAGCATGGGAGCCATTATCTCCAATCTCTTTCGAGTGATGTGTTTTCCGCATGAAGGCAGAGTGGTCTAGCTCATAGACCGACTTTCATTCCCTGACTCACACATAGCTAATAGTCAAATGCAATCTCTAACTGGTCTTTTTGTGCAAGAAATGTCTCATCAATCTTGAGTCCATCCACCTGATGAACGTGAGTAATTCAGTGATTGTGACTGAAACACAGGGGGCATGCACCCTGGTCTGCTTCGACAGGAAAACTTCAGGTATAGGGTAGGTTTCCGTGGAGGATATATGACTAGTCTGACACACCCGTCCGTTTAGGAAAATGGGATTAGACAGGAATAAGATACCTCTGTTAGAAGGTAGGCCTTTCCTGACAAAACAAATGTTTTGTCTGCAAATTGAAGGGTAACCTGGAAACTCTACTTCGCTATACCTAGGGGCATGCAAACCTTTTTGCATGAAAGTGAAAAGCAACCATTTATTTTCTTAGTTTGTAGGTTCTTACCCCTTTAAACTCATAGGATTGGTCGTTCCTAGCTTACATAAAGAAAGGATGCAGAGAAAAGTTTCGAATGGTGCAAGCTCCCTAAAAATTGAACCTATCGATTAGACGTCCTTTTATATGACTAGAACAAGCAGTTTTTTGCGAAGTTCAGGCTCGTTAAAAATTAAACCTAAGAATGAGCATATGTTCCACCAGAGTTTAAGCTCATTAAAAAATGAACCCACCTCCGGTAAATAACCATTGCGAACGCATTGCCATCAATTTTTGAGCCTTGGTCCTGTTCTTACCATCACCTCCACTCTGTTCTAGCCGATCATACGCCTCCATTTGATTGTTTACCCCTTTTGAGGAACAACTACGATGGGTGATTCTCTTAGCCATTTTCTTTACACTTTCGTGATTGAAAATTTCCAAACCTCACCTGGAACTAGCTGCTACCCGAAAATATCACTCGTTCCTAAAAAAATGAGTCTCCTTTAAGCTATTTTCATCTAACTCATAAAATATGAAAAGATTGCCAAACAATTGGCCTCTCCAACTCGTTAAAATGATCAGAAGTGCTATCCCTCCTCTATATTTTAATATTTTTGGACCTGAGGGATCATTACACAAAAAGATCGAGTGCTCGTTTTGTTTAGATCATTAAAACTATCAAAAGGTCATCCCTTTCGTATTGTTTTATAAATTTTTAGACTTAAGGGATTACATGACGAAAAAGGATTGCTGGAGTTTTCTTTCCATCCCTTTTCAGACTCTCTAAAATTGAAAAAGGACCAAGTTATCTTTGTCATTAAACTCGTTAAAACCAATAGCCATAAACTTGTCCATGTAGACAAGAATGACGTTCACTGTCGCTAGGCTTGTTAAAAGATAGTGACGGGTTTCCCTGGAGGGAAAATTATAGAACAAGCATATGTTATCCTCCTCAAGCTTGACAAAAATAAAGAGGTATTGGTCAGCAATGGCTGGGGAAAAATTGGGAAGAAAACTTGAAGAAACTTTATTGGTAGTAAGTCGCTCTTGAAAATGACACTTTCACTCCATCACCATGATTGAGTCAGGTTGGGTTATTCCATTCGCCGGTCATATTACCATTAGTCAATTGTACAATCCATTTTTGGGGTTAACGCTACCAATACACTTCAGTGTCGCCAATATGTTCAAGAGAAGTCGCTCAGAGAATTCACCGACCCAGCTTGTGTCTCATCCGCTGCAATACCTTCACGCTTCATTCTTTCATGACCACCACCCTGAACCTTGTATCATTAGATCGTTTTCACCTCCACAAAATCATTTGCTCCATTCCATGTCGTAGATGTGGGATTCATCAATGCCCTCCTACAACGGGTCACTTCTTGCTAACATTAGCTCATTATCTGAGAAGTCGACCTAGGAAAAACCCTTTTAGTACTTTGAAGCTTGCATGTCTCAATGGAAAGTTTCTCACTTCTAGTGACAGGTTTACATTAATGGTCTTCGACCGAAAGATTTTGCGTGGTGTTCGATGCCAAGTCCCATTTTCACACCATGTGAATTGTATTGGCATACCTTGAGGGTCATCATCATTATTGGTGATTCCTCTCGCGCCTGTTAATAGCTTACATCACTGGCTGGTAATCAGGTGATGTCTTTCCATGTTCGACTCTAGAACATCTTTTCACATGGATCAAATTTTACTTCGAGCAAAGATTGAACGAGTTTGAAGACCCCAGATCTAGTTTCATCCATCCGAGCTGCGATATGTTCAAGAAAATAAAGACATCAAATGTACATCATTGCTGCATAGATAATCATCCAAACCAAAGGATGATGGCTCTACCAAAATCATCAGTATGCCACACAGACAGTTGTCTGCCCTATGTACATGAAAATGAATTTATAAAGCTGAGCATGGGAATGCCCACCTCAGCTAGATCATGAAAATATTATGAAGATAATGTATTGTATTGTATCTTATTATAGGTCACCTCCAGTTCGAAAAACCTCGGATCCTCATGATAAAGCATTTTCACCGACAATCAAAAGATTTATGACCTCATGCTTTAGGGGAAATTGTTATAGACATATTTGGGCACTGCAACCCAATCACATATGTCCATAAACCAAGGGCTTCTAATTCCCTAAAAGTGTTGTTTCATACCCTAAAGGAGCAAGGTCAGCTGATTACATCATCTCCCAAAAGTTCTCCATGAAAAATTGCTCAAAACTATACCATACATACTGCTCAGTGTTAAGGGTGTGATTCATATTGAAAATCCCTTATTTGGGGTGCAATGAGTGGGAGCAGACAAATGGCAGAAGCAGTTGGCTAGATGGAAACCTAGAGAATCTTCTAGAAACTGCCCATTTGACACTTGCCTCTCTGAATTCGCTTAGGGATGAGTAACAGATCATGAATCTCCAAGTGGAACCAAGAACTATCAAAGAGAGGACACTAATCAAAATCCCAGAAGCTAACTCACCCGCCTACAAACATCTATATATGGATCCCTCATCCTAGAGATCCAAAGGCTGGAACCTTGTATTTTGTAAGGAAGTGTTGTTGATTTCTTTGTGGAACATCATAGTGTTAGGTGATCTAAGCTTTTCATGAGGTGAAGAATGGCTTTCATGCAAGGAGGATGACGTTAGGTTAGATCAATGGGTTGTAATCCTCTCTTCTACTCTTTCTATCAATAAATCTATTTGTGTTTTCCTCCACATTCTTGTATGTCTAAGTTGATATATGCATTTGTGTCGTAAATATATATCTGGTCCTATATTGTTTATGATTGTGGATCTCTATGCTCTGATGGTATTATGCTTCTTTGAATTTACAGGTGCTCTTTGAAGCAAGGCAAGCAAGGGAGGAGCGGTAAAGATCTGGCAGAGGGGAGAGGAAACAAGCAAGGAGCTAAGCGAAAGACTGAGGTTGGTACTCTCTTCTTCTCTCTCATCTACTTCTCATAAAGGAAAATGCATGTAACTTTAGTTTGTTTGTTTCTATGATAGCTACCCATCTTAGTGGGACTAGCAGCTCTAAATGAACACTAGATTTCTCGATAACAATAACCAATGATCAATTGTTCCTTGCATGTACTTGAACATCCTTTTGATAGAAGGGCATGAATTTCATGGGGCATGGTTTGAAATCTAGGTCTAGATGTTGTGAGATATAGTAAACTTACTATCATTGATCTATAGATATTCTAATTAACCAACCATATATCATCCTCCCTGCATAACTTATAGCCTATCACCATGGGGGTGCTAACTGATTTGTAATGTTCTAATTCAAATTTCTTCAAAGTTTCTTACAGGTATTTGGACTGGGCAATAAATATCCCATCTATTGATTGTGAAATTTCCAATCCTAAGAAAAAGGGAAGTTCTCCTATCATGCACATATCAGCCATTGTTTGCATATAGTTTTCAAATTCACTTCCTAGCTAATCTAGATCACTCCCAAAGATTATTTCATCCACATACACTACAACAATTAGTAGATGATCATATTTAGATTTTATATACATATTTTTGTCTATAGTTCCCCTCTTGAAGCCTTGTTGCTGAAGGTATCAATAGTCTTGTGTACCAGGCTCTGGGTTCCTGTTTGAGTCCATATAAGGCCTTTTTTGAGTTTTCACATGAATCCTGTATTTTCCGTGAGCATGAATCCCTCTGGCTGCTCAACATAAGCTTCTTCTTCTAGCTCCCCATTGAGAAATGATGACATCACATCCATCTGATATACCTTGAGGTTTTCATGGCTAGAAAAGGCAAGAACATTCTGATAGCTTCCAATTTGGCTATTGGTGCAAAGGTTTCCTCAAAATCTATCAACTCTATCTGGGCATATCCTTTATAGACTAATCAAACCTTATTCTAGATTACTTGACCCTACTCATTTAGCTTATTTTTGAAGACCCATTTTGTGAAAATGCATTTTTTAACTTTCGGTATTGGAACAAGCTCTCAAGTATCATTCTTCTCAATTCGGTCAAGTTCTTCATTCATTGCTCTCACCCAAGACTTTTCCTCACTTGCATGAATGATATCTTTAGGCTCAACTTGAGATAGCAGAGAAACATTTTAACAACTTAAACTACCTTTCCCACCAACTTCCATTTGTTTCATGTCAAATCTCACAATATTTGGATTTAAAGGTCACATTATAGCCATTATCACACATTTGGCTTACACTAAGCAAGTTTTACTTGAGACCTTCTACATACAACACATTTTGGGCTTTAGTCTTTTCATCAAGATGGACTATTCCCTTATGATTAATTCTTGTTGGGGAGTTGTTTCTGAAAGTGACATTGTTCCCTCTATCCTTATCTTCTAGTGACAAGAATTTTCTCTTATCCCTAGTCATATGCCTGGAAAACCCACTATATGCATACCATTAGTTCTCTTGATTATGTGCCAACAAAGCACTCCCACATTTCACGTTCTCTCCAGACTTGTGTTTCTAGTTCACCTTGTCCTTTGGAAAGGCTAGATGCCAAGCATTCTCAGATTTATATGGATACACAAACCTAGCTTTGTATTCACTTTCCTTGTGCCCAAAATTATTACACTTGAAGCATTCAACATCATCCATCAAGGGAGATAATGGATTTCTATCTCTAATAGAAGAGTTTTGAGGAATGTAATTCTCATACTTATTGTGTCTAAAATTATCATATTTTTTAACTTTGACCCTCCTACAATCAACAAATTTATGTCTAAAGACATAACATCTAAGAAATTACTATAAAATAAATGAGAGTACCTAAAGTTAGGAAATTCATTAGTTTGTGCATGAAGGTACCTCTATTGTCTTGGTGATTGATTCATTCTCTAGTGGTGTGACTCCTTTCGGAAATTGGAACTATTATTATTCCATTGATGGAATCCTCTCTAGCTTGGTACCTTTATTTCTTCAATTATTCTTTCTTGATGCAACTTTGCAAGGCTCTAGGGTTCCTCAAATATTGCAAGCTTGAATTCCGTCTTCCTCGTAGAAGATTCCAATGGTATAGAGTATCCCAAACTTGTTTTTCCAATTGGAGACCTTTGAATGTTCAAAATATGATGTAATTTTCTTTTTCCTTCTGCAAATTTTTCATTTACACCCTTCTTTGTCTCCAATATGTCAAAGTCTATTCTCTGAGAGATATCTTATGCCTCAAGACTCTGATAGTTTTCTTCCCATTCATGGATCAAGTCATTAAGAACTTATTATTTTCTTTTAGCTACTTACAAGTTTAATTTAAAAGATATAATTTCATTTTTGCACGTTTTTGAGATAATTTCCTTCTTTACTTTGAACAAATCCTACTTTAGATGTTTGCTCTCTTATTCTAGTTTCTTACAGATTCCTAGTTTTTCTTCTAGTAGAAGAGCTAAAGTGTCTTTGCTTTTAATGGCTTCTTCGAGTTTTTATTTTTAATAAACATATTCCTCATTTTTTGTGTTATACATACCTTCTTTAGGACTTTATATTTGTTTTTTAGACGCATGTTCTTTTTAGTAGCCTTATCTAACTCATCAAGAGCCTAGATGAGTTCCCCTTCAAAGTCCACTACTCCTACTTCTTCTTCTTCCTCTTCAGAGTCAGTAATATTTTGTTTCTTGGAGTTTGCTCCAAATGCCATGAGTAAATACTCATTTGAGTCATCTTCTGAAGACTTCTTTCTATCTAACTCTGGTATTGAGCTATCCTCTTTAGAGTAGAGCCCTTTTTTCTTAAAGAACTTCTATTTCTAATGTTTTTGAGATTTGTTTCTAAATTTTTTACCATGTTTGTTTTTTTTCCTTTCTTTCTAAGGGAAATTGGATGAAAATATCAAACTCTTCCACCATCAAAGCACTTAAAGGGAAACTTTCCTTTACACTTTCTTGAGCCATGCTTTAGTTTCTTGGAAAACTGAGCCATATCATGATCATATTCATAGCTGGAGAAATGTTGATGATCTTTGTGCTCCTTAGCCTTATTGGATACTTTGAACATTGCCTCCTTGGGTTCATATTTATATTTTCCTACTCTCATCTCACAAGCTGTGAGAGTACAAGAAACTGATCCATCACGAGATTATTTAAATCAGACATCTCTTCAATGGAAGAGACTTTGACATTAAATCTCATAAGTAAAAATATTAAGACATTTTGAATAATTATTTCTTCTTTGACTTCTTCATCGATTACTCTAATCATATTGGTGTTGGAAATAATATTGAGAGGGGGGGGGGGTGAATTAGTATTAGCAAATCAATAATAGTTTCATTTCCATTATTAGACTCATACACTACTTCAGCTAAGGATACACGTGCATATACACAATTGTGTTTAATGCAAATAGTGTATATCCAGTAAACTTATCATTCAATTAGTTGATCTTCAATGAGTGTATCAGAACATTATTAACCATATGAATAGTAAACATGTGCAGTAAAATAGAACAAATCATCACACATAAGAAGCACACATGAACACCATGATATAAGGTCGAAACCCGATGTGGGTGAAAACCACCTGTTGCAATTCATATATATCTTCTCTTAATAAGAAAATTCTATTTACAATATTTCTATACCGGTGCAGTCTTATACCAGTACGTAGGCTTCTACCTATAGAAGGCTACAACCTTCTCTCATTCTCCAACTTCTCCTGGAAGGGAGCTACAACCCCCTTAGCTCCTGTACTAGCTGATGTACTGGTACGTAAGTGCTGACCTACAGAAGGCTACAACCATCTCTTTTCTTCCAGGGACCACATTTCATAAATTTTCATACTAGATCCATAAATACAAAACAATCACCACTCCAATACAATTATTAACTCTGAATCACCCAACAACTAAATCACTGAAACCCTATCATTAAAACACAGTCACCAGAACATAGAGCAGAGCCCAGAACTCTACAACAACCACTAGAGCCAACAACAACCTTAAATATCAAATCCATAATGTATACGCTACTTAACTATGTCGAACTAGCATGTATATGCCCTTTTACCAGACAGAACCCACGTACAGATATGAAAATAAGTACTTATACCTTCGCTACAATTTTCAACTTCAAATATACCCAAAACATAA
Source organism: Pinus taeda (assembly GCA_000404065.3). Classification (NCBI taxonomy): domain Eukaryota; kingdom Viridiplantae; phylum Streptophyta; class Pinopsida; order Pinales; family Pinaceae; genus Pinus; species Pinus taeda. The sequence goes on from APFE030897877.1 coordinate 12,055, forward strand.
GATATAAAGGATAAGGCATGTGTTAGTATTCAGTCTATTCATGATCATACCATATAATGATAATGCATTTTAGTCTTCATGATCCCAGTCCATTAACCTTTATCAACCTCATAGGTGCCTCCTTGGTTCAGATCGAGCAAAGCATCACAAACCCATAAGAAGCATACTAGATCTCACACTTCATCAAATATTCATCACTTTCATACTTGCACCTCTTGGCCTAATGATCTTCTCCTTATATAGGTTTAGGCCTCTCTCAATACCATGGTCCAAAACCACAACCAATGCCATGGACCCAATACCTGGGGTCAACACTTCGGACCAAATACCATGGACCAAAACTTAGATTCCAAACATATATGTGCATATCCTTTTATAAGCATGCATGTGTACATATACACGACTTGGTATATGGTGAACCCACATGTATATGCTTCTTTGACACATCACACCTGCGTATACCTCTCTGATAATTAATTCTTTGTTATTTACTAGTTGTGCTTGATCTGTCATCAAAGTGAGTTTCCATCAAGGACAACACCTCTATCAAACCTGTATCATAATGCCAATAATCTCCCCCTTTGGACTTGATGGCAACAACCACATTAATTCACTCTCCCCCTTTGACATCAAGGGCAAAGGGCAGACCAAGATACTCTCTCCCTTGATATACATTCTATTGTCCATGCTCCCCTTGAGTACATGTTGAATTCTCTGATTGAGCTCCCCCTTTGTATATGATAAGATGTATCAATCCATTCATGCTCCCCCTGAGCACATGCCGAGTCTAAAAAAGACCATGATAGTCATCAGCAACTATCATGCACCATATGACCTACACTATAAGCATCTCTCATCAACATCAACAACCTATAACCTGCAAAATCATTCTCTTGACCAACCAACAGTAAGTAGCAAAAATTATGCCAACAATTATTCGAAGCATATGCTCCCCCTAAACCTATGCCAACCAACAAATACCATGACTAAACCATATTTCTTTCCCTGAGTCTATCCTACTGCTTTTTCTTCAGAGCTCCATATACGCGACTCTGCAACCACTAACTCACATATATACGCGATTTCTCTTTATAATATCTGCATATGTAAATTGGAATACTGAAGGTCTACACTTTCAATTTCCCCTGTGTCTGTTATGTCTGCTAACTGAGTTATGCCACATCTTTCTGATTCTAATTTTGTCTTATGGAATTGCGATGATGTATGATTCTTTTTCTTTGGTGTCCGAATTTTGCTCATGCATTCCTTTACTTTATGTCCAAACTTGTTACATGCATAAAATCTTACATGTTTCATATTCCTTTTATTGCAATCAATAGCTTTGTGACCAATCATATTGCAAGCAAAACAATATCCCTTAAAGTACTTGGAATGTGATGATCTTTCTGTGTGATGCTCTTGAACCATTCTTCTTCTGCATCTGGTGCAATATGTCCAAAATTATGACATACATAACATTCAACATTATTCATTTGAGGAAATAACCGAATATCACTTCCATAGTTAGGAGCAAAAGATCTTCTTTAAAGAATTTCTTTCCTTGATTGTTGTTGGGGTTGACCACTTATATCTTTGTTGATCATTTCTTATTTTGCATTATAATTCCTTTCCTCACCTTGTCAACTAGATTCACCTTCGACGGTTTCATAAAAGCCAATACTAGTTTTGATAGTAGGGGATCTTTGACTACTAAGAATATCATCCAAAATATT
>APFE030897883.1:0-21909 GCA_000404065.3 Pinus taeda
CAACACTTTTTTGAAGGAGAGGGGCATGTTGGGTCCCTATAATACTAGTGATTACCCCATTACTATTGTAGTTGTACCCCTTATTAATATTTGTGTGCCCCTATTGTCCCCATATTGTTATTACTGTGCCCCATAGAATCCCTCTATTGTTATTTTTGTGGCTTTATATTATTATTGTTAGGTCGGCTGGGGTATATTGTGACTCCTTAGACTCCTATATATAGAAAGGAGGTTTTGTCATTTGAATCATCCAAGAATTGTTCATTTATGTAATGTAAAGGAGGTTGCCCCCTCGAAGAGGCTGAATTCTAAGGCGTTGATCTATCTTTTCTATCTTTTCTTGAGCTAGTTTCATAACATATTTTCCTTTGACCTCAGGTCCAAACAATAACTTAGGTTGGTCAACATTGAAATTGACTATGTTATTCCCTTTCCCTATCTTCAAGGCGCTTATGATTTGTGATCTATATGCATTTTTATTGATTAATTTAGTGAGGGGAATATAAATTTTTACTTTTTCCAGTTCATTTTCAATGCTAAAATATGTAGGGGGTTTTTCTATTTGTTTAGTCGCTGCACCTACTTCTTATAAGTTTCCTTCTGAGAATCATCTTTAGGCTAGCTAGTAGAAGGGGTATCAGTTTGGGTCTTTTTGGGAGGAGTGTCAACGGTATTTTTACTCCTCAAGTTATATTGTCTATGTACTTCCATAATTATGTTCTAAAATCCTTGTTTTCAGTATTTAGAGTCTAATGGAATGGCTTCTAGTTGTGAGAGTAGGAAAATGTCTTGCTCTTAGTTAGGAAAATATGATCAACTTTAGTTTCCTCAAACAAATTTATTTGATTTTCTTCAAGATCTTCAAGTATGGCAGCTTCCTCATCTACATAGTTTTCTTGGAATGGAGGTCTAATCTATTGTTGATCATTTTGGCCTCTCTTCTCTCTTTGTTTAATCTGAGGCTAAGTTTTCCTCAAATTTAGATTTCTAATTTGGGGACCACCTCGGATTTCCTTGGAGGGTCTCTATCAACTATAGTAATTATCTCCATCATTTTCTCCATTGTTTTTACTAAATATCCAAATTAACATGAGAGGACGAAGAAGCATGTTCCTCTTTTATGGTAACTCTCCTTTAGGCCTTCAATTTATCTCTCTTTTCTAATAGATTGTCTTCAACACTAACTGTTTTTCTCTGCATTTCCTTAAGGGTTGTAGGGTTTCCTTATCTTAATTGGTAAGACATATCAGGGTCAAAACCATATGAGAATTTAATCAAGGCTAGCCTTGGAGGGGGTTGTATTATTGTAGGGATGGAGTTATAGATATTGTTCAATCTAATACAATAGTCCTGGACTGTTTCACTAGGGGCTCTTTTGATACTTTCATACTCTGCTAGGATTTGTGTAGGGTTATTTTTCACTTCCCATCTTCTAAGGAAGGTCTCATGAAATTGAGTAAGGTCTAGGATAGAACGAGTTGGCAATCCTTTAAACCATTTTTTAACCCCACCAATGAGACTTTGAGCAAACAATCTCATTTTTACATCATCATCATCTATCTTTTGGAGGTCTAAGTAGTCACTTATTTTGTCAATATGTTTCTAAGTAGTTATGGGCCTAGTGCTATCAAATTGAGGAATCCTACTTTGGTAATCTTGAGGCATTGCATTGAGTTGTGCACGTAGGACCAAGGGGGCATAATGAGCTGCCATGATTGGTAAATGAGAATGAGAAGATGATGGAATTATAATAGGTGTGTATGTGGTAGGGATTAAAGGAGGTGGGGTAGAACTATATTGAGTTGGTGTAGTATTAATGGAGGTAGGTATTATGGTAAGGAGAAAATTTATTAAAAGAGCAATTGAAATAGGATGAATTTCGAGTGGGACAAAAATACTAGGTGTAATTTTTGGTGGGGTTGGGGATGAAGCAGTAGAAGAAGGTGAAAGTTTAGGTGACTAATGGATTAGGGATTTTATGCACAACCTAATCTAACTGGCTTACCAGAGCTTCAAGATTGTCAAATTGTTTGAGTTCGTCATCAATAAAATCTGATTTATAGGGTTTTTGCAGGCTTTCATCAACCACAATTTTAGGCACAACGCTGTCAGATTTACTTCTAAAAAGACTATTTTCAAAAGATAAATAAAATTATATATCTTCTAAAGTGACAAAATCCTCAGGAAGGGAATTAACCCTAGGAAGAGGACCTTGACTTGATTCACTCTCAGATACACTTTTCTTTCTAATTTTTTTTTTGGATTATCTACAATTTTGGATGGATTTGGATCTAGATTAGATCTTGTGTATATCCTTTTAGGAGCCAAATCTACTATTAAGTATTCACAGATAAAATATATACAACTTTTAAAGTGGAAAACAACCTGAAATAGATCTATTTCAAAGATACAAACTTCAAATATCTTTAAGGTCTAATGAAATATTTACCAAGGAAAATTAAATTTATATGAAATATGTTTCTCTCCCCAATAGGCCATCAGAATGTTTGCACTTTGTAATTTCCCAGGTTGTGAAGGAATTGCAGAGGTAACCAAAAAACCACTTTTAAGTTTAGAATCTATCCCTTCGAAACCCAAAGAGCAGGGATCTCTCTGTTAAACTTAGCTTTGTTGCTTTAGGATTTTAGGCTAGTTGTAAGGTTCAAATTTTAGTTTTTTGAATTGTTTGGTTGAAATTGCAGAGAAAGGCCATTGGGAAAATGGAGTCAAAGGCCTTAGGGTGATCAGATGCATAATTATCAGAATAGATGTAACGGGGAAAGGTAGACAGGTTATTGGATCTTATTAGCTTGATGGAGTGATAAAGAGGAAAATCTTAAGGTTTGATTAAACATAGAGCAGTTAAGAATTCTATATTTAATTTCAATTTGAAAACATAGATATTGCTTATAAGCCAAGACATAGTTTAATTAAACAAATTCAGTCTTTCATTTTCTTTAAACAATATAGATCAGAATAATATATGGAAAACATAGGTACAACAAGTTTACAAAAAGAAAAACATCACCAGAATCCTAGAACATATTTCTATATTAAAGAAATGATAACTTTCAACTCAGTGAACAATTTTACATCAATAGCGTGCTTTCTTCATCCAAGTTCCAACATTTTTACTTCGATTTATCAAGTGCTTATACAAAATTATCAAAATATCTTGAGTTAAAACCTCAAAATCTTTTACAAAATATCCTAAACCGTTTGTAAAAATAGGACAAAAATATAGATAACTTTAAATTGCTAAATTTGTTGGCACTATCTTCAAGGTTTTTTGTTGATGATTGGGCTTGGAAAAGTGTTGCTCTTTTACTGAAGATAAAACTTCTCTTTACTCCAAGAGTTGACACAGTTGGTCCCATCTATCTTCATCTAGAATTGGCATTTTAACCAGCTTTCTATAAGTTTCATCTACCTCAGTATATTTTTGGAAAGTTGGTTTGACCAAAAATAAATTATTGACTTCAGCTCTGATAAGTAGATCGAATTACAAAGCCTCCATGAAAGATTTTCCTGTGATTGTGCCTTTGATAGTAGAAAATTTTGATTTGTCCAGGGCTATTGAGTACAATTTCTGCTAGTAATCTGTTAGTGACACTAACTTCTCTCCAATCCCCTTTAGTCCTGGTAGTCCTTTCAAATGTAATACATTGAATTTCTTATGGAACTTCTAGATGTTGGTCTCCAAATGTTGGCACTTGTTTTCCAATTATACTAGAAAATTCATTTTAGTAAGGACTCTCCTAATTTCCAAAATAGCCTCTGTCCTATTTGGGATTTCAAATTATTATAACTCATCCTTAGCCTTTGAATTAAAATTTTTAATTAAAGTATTAGCTTCCCTTGGCCTCTATCCCAAACTATTTCTGACTTCTTCAATTAGCCCCTTTGATCTATGTATTAAGTCCTCATGTTCAAATATTATTTCAATTGATGGTTAGATTTCTATGATGGCCTTATTGATTTCAATCCATATATTTCTTTGGCCTGTGCCAATGTTTGAGCCATTACAGATTCATTTTCCAGCTGCTAAATCCTTTGGGTTATCCTGTGATATTTCTATATCTCTGCTATATATGAATTATATATTTTCAATTTATGCTCCTGTAAGGTTTTAAGTTGGGCCTTTAATTTTTCAATTTCTTTCCCTCTGATGGATAGGTCTTCCATAGCTTTAACCAGAGCATTTGAGGAATCTATGGTATGTTCTTCTATTTTTGTCAATGTATATGCTCCTGTTGTTGTTGAAACTAAAATATGGACTGTTGTTAGTGGAACTATTGCTAGTTGTGAATACTGCTCCTTTTCCTTCAACAGTCTTTCCATCTCAACCTCCATGTCCTTAATCTAACCATTTTGTTCAATTATAATTTTTAACATGTCCTCTTTTTCCTTCTCAAGCTTCCCAACTTCCTTAGTCTATGGGTCTTCTATAGATGGAAGCCTGAGCTACTTCTTGAGTGATGCAATATCAACTATATTCCTTTTTACAATCTCTTATGTTGCTTTCACATCGTTGGGATCATACCCAAGTTTGATTACAAGGTCTTCTAATGATTTGATCTTTGTATATTTAGCCATAGATGAAATATTTTCAAGTTTTAACTAAGATTGTATGTTGTTGACTGAGGCCTGCAATTTGGATGTTGTCATGGCAGTATTGGTAAGAGTAGAGTATAACATTTCACCAGTTTGTTTATGAATGTCTATTTGGTCAATGGGGTGAATCTGTCGGGCATCAAATGAAAATATAGACTTTTTGTAATTAGCTGGAGCTTTTCGAAATGGGACCTACACTTGAAGGAATGAAATTTTCATTTTCCCCTTTTCTGTGTCAAAGGATGAAAGAAACTTGTGTTGTGAAGAATATTTCTGCTTCCAAAATTGGGAGTATCTGGTGGCTTTGAGCAATTCATTTTTCTTCTTGATTTCTTTGAATTTGGAAAAAATCTTTGGTTTAGCCTAGTCCTAAACCAAATCTATTGTTTGAGCTATATCTGGGGGATCTTGTGAATCTGACGAAGATGGAAATCCTGTGAGGATATATTCTTTCCTTATAGAAGCATGAGGGCATGTTAGGACATGGTGGACTGTTCATAATCCTCCTACAGAAAAACTGATGTAGGATTAGTCTTCTATTTCTTCTTGTATATCTGAAACTATTTGACTCCAATCTCTATTACTAAGGGGGAAACATCCTCCCTTGGACTCTTATCCTATTTCTCTTGAGGTACTGGAGTCTATGAGGTAATTTTGGATATCACTTGCTCTTCTACCTCCTATAGAGTATTCTCCTCCCACTGACTTTGATTCATAAATTTCTCTATTTATGGTCTAGGAGTGTGAGTATAGGGAGTGGTTTTCTTATCCACTCCCAGTTTAGAAATGATGCAAAAGGGTTCATATGACCAGGTGAAACTCAACTTGAAATTTATTTTCTTAAGAAGCAAATCTTCCTCTCTACATGTTGCCTTGGTGTTACATATAAATGGTCCAACTTGTATCTTGATCTTAAATTGAGACTTCTCCTTTGCTACAACAAAATGGAGATCATCCATATTCATCACCTGTATTATATATTCTATTTATAAAATCTTCATGGGAACCAAATTTGGTAGCCTGTATAGTGGCAATTCACACCCATAAACTATGATCTCGGTATATTTTTGGTATAAGTACCAATATCCTATCTTAGTCTGCTCACTGAGATGCAGAATTCTCTGTATTTCTGGTCCTATCCTAGGCTCAACTTCACTGTCCAACAAGCAGGTGACTGTATAAAGAAATTTATCTACAAAGTCATTGAAGGTAAACTCATTGGAATCCTTCCTCATCAAGGAATTCCAATGAATTATTGATTGAGCATTGCCTTGCTCATCTAAATTTTGCAATGAAATCTAGAATCTCTCGGCCTAGCGAGATAAAAATAGATACACTAATACATAATCATATTTAAACACTCCCTCTGTTGAGAATTTCACAAAGTTCTCATGAATTATATCTGTTAGAAATTGACTATAGTTGAAAATGACATAAGGTTTCTCTCTTGTGGAAAAAACTAACAGAAAACCTACGATGGGCTCATGAACCCACTGATCGGATTGATAGCCTAAAAGACATGATACTAATGAAATAATCTACTTGGTCATGTATGGAAACATAAAAGATGGGGAAGGTGGATTCTTTTTTGGCAATTGAGCATCTTTTGGTAGGAAAATTTCAAAAAATTCTAGCTCTCTGTTGGAAGGTAAGTTTCTTGTAGAGTTCCATGAGGGAATATACTGAAAATAGGCTTAGAAAGTCACTATTTGGGATTTTTATCATTTGGTTGATTGACTCAGGGGTTATGGTGCATAGAATGTCTCCATTCTAGGCCATAACTACCCTTTGACTAGGCATATACCTAAACTAACACCAGGATACAAATTCATGGAAATGTTGTGTCTCTCAAAAAATGAACTCGGGTAGGAAAGAGTCCCAAATACTTAGCTCATCGCTCTGGTTTAACAATTTTTTCTTTAACTAGTTGTGAAGTTTATTAATTTGAATTCACAACTCGTTTCAGCAAATTTGTACTCCTAGTTCACCAGAGGTTGATGTTCCAAGTCTATGACTAGGGTTAACATGGGGTTTTCCTCAATCTTTTAGACTTTCCTTTAGGTGCCATGACGAACAGAAAAAAGGAAAAATGGATGGTGTAATTACCTGGGAAAGAAAAACTTGAGATTATTAGCTTGGTTCCTCCTGATGGCTGAAGGTTGTATAGGCTCTGCTTTTGCAGACTGGGCTGCAAAGGTAGGTAGATTTTGTTGATTGGTTACTGCAAAGAATATCTTTCTTTTTAATTTCTAGGAATAGAATGTAGAAGGGGGGACAATGAATGGGGTTGTGGGTTTTTATAATGTAAAAATGACTTACAGTTGAGTTTGGGTTATTAAGGAGCGGATATGTTGACAAAGGGAAACGTTCACATGGTGAACAGGTAGTTAATAGATAGGTGTAACAGATGGAAGGATGGGGTTGGAGTATGAGTGGGGGAAGGAGTAATGGCAGGCAGGAGTGGGGAAGGTATGTGGCAGAAGATAAGTGGATGGGATGGCAAATGTGGTGGGCTAATGGTCTTATTTTTGGCAGGAGGCAGTTGGCGGTTTTCAAGGGGGGGGGGGGGGGGAGGGTATGTAAGGGGTTTTAGGAGGGGATGGGGGTGTGAAGCACGTAGGAGGCCGCCATGTTTCTCAAAGTGAGAAATCTATTTCAGCCTTTTTCGACCCCCCCCCACCGTAATTAAATGTTGGAGGGGTTCAGGGTGTAGGTTTTAACCCCGTACAAAAATTACCTGCATATGAATTCTAAAACACAAAAAATAAACAATGCGAGAGAATAACACATAAAACACATATACATAGACATTTTCCCCTGGATCCCAAAACCGGGACTACCAGATTGATTTTTCATTATATTCCTTTCAATGTTACAATATGTATTTATACATGCTGAAGCATCCAATACCATGGACCGAAAACCATTGCGTCCAAAACCATGTGCGAAAACCATGCACAAAACCATACGTAGGTCTACCCAACCTAATATAGGGTCCAAAAAAAAAGATTCCTAGGGCGCTGCCCTGGACACTATAGACGGGGACTAACCACCCCCCTGTGACCCCCCTGCTATGCAATCGGCGCAACGAAGGGGGGGATCCATTCCCCCTCTGGCCCCTTGATTCACTACGTGGGCTAGTCATGGAAAGAATATAACACAACCCAACATTCTCCCACTCATTGTTTTCTTTCCATAGGGTGCCACATGAGAGCTTAGTCATTTATCTAGCCCTGCAACACCCATTGTTTATCTACACCAAGAGAACTTATCAGAGCTCACATAATTTGTCAATGCATCTGTAGTATTCTTCAAAGTGTCCACCTTTACCAGCGACACCTTTTTTCCTTCTATCATATCCCTCACAAAGTGATACTACACATCGATATGCTTTGTCTTTGAATGGTAAGCAGTGTTATTTTCCAAGAAAATTGCACTTTTTTTAACACAGCCTATCCTTATAGCTCCCTGTACTAACCCCATACTTGAACACAATCTCTGTAACCAAAATGCTTCCTTGCTTACATGAGTGGCTGCCATGTATTCTGCCTCTATAGTTGATAGTACCACTATAGATTGTTTCTTACTCATCCAACTAACTACACCTACAAATAGGTTACACACATACCGACTTGTAGATCTTCTCTAATCCAAATCTCCAGCCCAGTATACATCAACAAAGCCATGAATATCCAAGACTCTATCTAATCATGGTCTTCCTTGGTAGCACAAACCATAATCACTAGTGCCACACAAATACTTGAAAACCCGCTTCATTGTTTTCCAGTACTCCTTCCTTGGTTTTGAAATAAACATGCTCAATACTCCCACTTCATGTTCAATCTATGGTCTAGTATAGACCATTTTATACATCAGACTACTGACTGCACTTGCATATGGAACATGAGACATGTCCTCTTCCTCTTCTTGTGTCTTGGGACACAGTTCGACAGATAATTTTACACCTACAAGAATAGGAACCTTCACCGGTTTACTATCTTGCATATTAAACCTCTGTAATATTGTCTCGACATACTTCCTCTGGTTTAACCAAAGCTTCCTCTTTTCCTGATCACTTTTAATTTCCATGCCCAAAATATAGTTTGTAGCACCAAGATATTTCATGTCGAATTTGGAGGAAAATTGGGTCTTCAAATCTTGGATAAGTTCTTTGTCATTTCCAACCAGCAACATATCATCCACATACAAGACCAAATAAATAACATGGTCACCAATTAATTTAAAATACACACAATGATATGCTTTGCTTCTGGTGAAGCCAATTCCTTGCATAAATGTATCAAATTTCTGATACCACAACCCTGGTGACTGTTTTAACCCATACAGAGACTTCTTTAACTTGCATACCAATTCTTTCTTACCCTTCACCGCAAAGCCTTCAAGTTGCTTCATGTAGATCTCCTCTTCCAGATCCCTGTGAAGAAATTTTGTCTTCACATCCATTTGTTATACCTCAAAATCAAAAGCAGCAAACAATAGACAAAAGTAATCTAATAGAAGCTGCCTTGGCAACAAGAGATAAAATATCACCAAAATCAATTCCTAACACCTAGGAATAACCTTTTTCTACCAACCGAGCTTTGTATTTCTCCACCTTTCCTTCTACATTTGTCTTCTTCTTGAACACCCATTTGTTGCCAATGGGTTTCCTTCCAACCAACAACTCCACTAGATCCCATGCTTCATTTTTGTGCAAAGATGCCATTTCATCAACCATTGCCTCTTTCCAGAGTTTTCCATCCTCTGAATCTACATCTTCCTTCATAGTTTTGGGATCATCATTTATAATATATAAAGAAAAATTTGAACAAAAAGTGGATGGCCTATACCTTTGTAGCTGCCTTATTTCTCGAACTGATCTTCTCACACCCAAAGTTTGTGGCTCTTCATCTTCCGATTCCTCTTCTGCTGTAGAGTCTGATTCTTCCTCCTTAAGCTCAAACTCTATCTTCTCAGGTTCCTTTGGTTGGACTTCATGTTTAATAACATATTTCACCTCTTTGAACACCACATCTCGGATGTACACAACCTTCCTTATTACTGGGTTCCAAAGATTATAACCCTTTAAACCATCCTTGTACCCAATAAATATGCACTTTTCAGATTTACTATCCAACTTGTTTCTTTTCTCCTTTGGAACATGTACATATGCATCACATCCAAATACCCTCATATGTGAAAGAGAGGGTTTCTTACCAATCCATACCTCTTGTGGAGTGTTATCCTCCAACGCTGATAAAGGTGATCAGTTGGCCATGTAACATGTTGTCTCCACCACCTCTACCCAGAATTCACGTCCTAACCCAACACCACTGAGCATGCTTCCTACCCTTTCCATCAACGTCTTGTTTATTCTTTCTGTAACTCCATTTTGCTTAGGTGTGTATGGAGTAGTCTTTTGTCGTGCTATACCACACTTCTTACAGAATTCTTCAAATTCCTTGCTGCAAAATTATCCACCATTATCTGACCTCAACACCTTTATCTTCTTCTTTGTCTGGTTTTGCACAAGAGCTTTAAATTCTTTAAAACTGTCAAAGACTTCAAATTTCTTCTTAAGGAAATAATCCATGTTTCATTGAGAAGTCATCTATAAATGATACATAGTACATAGACTTACCCAGTGATGGAACCTTCACAGGTCGAAACACATCACTGTGCATAAGCTCTAATACTTGTTTCGCCCTCTTACCACCAGAGGGGAAACTCACCCGATTCTGCTTCCCATATACACAATTTTAATAAAAATCAAAATCTATAGAGCTATTACTCATACCTTCTACCATACCTTTACCATGAAGTATTCGAAGGCCCTTCTATCCAATATGTCCAAGCCTTTGATTCCACAACATGGTCTTCTCTCTAGAGACCACTATATTTTCTACTCTACTTTCAGGAACCATAGAACTATTGCACCCATCAACAATAGTGCCACCTTGAAACTTGTACAAAGTTCCAATTTGAACTCCCCACATCAATACCAGTTCTCCCTACACCATCTTGCAGGTATCCTTCTTGAGCGTTATTTTTACACTTGCATCATCCAGCTTGTTTACAGAAATCAGATTTCTGGCCAATGCAGCAATATGTAGAACACTTGGATGTGTTCTAACCATTCCACCTTGTAACTTCAACTTTACTTTTCCACGACCAATGATTCTAGCCTTCCTATGATCCCCTAAGAAGACATCACCACCATTGTATTTCTCATACTCATAGAACCACTCTCTATGGGGAGTGAAGTGAAAGGATGCACCTGAGTCAATCAACCATGCCTCATGATCTAAATGTGTAATTGAAGAATCCAAGTACACATCCCCACCTTCATCTGAGGTGGTTGTGGCCTCTGCAGAAGGAGCATCATCAGATCCCTTTCCTTTTTCAGGAGCTTTAGATTTACAGTCCCTTTTGTAGTGCCCTTCCTTTCCGCATTTCCAACAAACCACCTTTACAGGTTTTCCTGGAGATTTAGATCTCCCTCTAGATCTAGATCTCCCACTTGATGACTTATTTTTGTTTCTATTATGGCACCGTCCTCGTATAGGCAAGGCATCACCATTCTAGCTCTCCATATTTTTCCGTCTCATCTCCCCCGTCAACAAGGATGAGACTATTTCATCAAACTGCAAGGTAGTTACATTGTTATGTATTGCAATAACCAGACTATCCCACGAATCTGGTAGACAACACAACAAACTAATGCACTTATCTTCATTTGAAATTTTAATATCAATATAGAATAACGGACTTACTGCAGTATTAAATGCATTCATATGCTTTGTCACCGTGTCTCCATCTTTCATCCTCAGGTTATACATCTTTTTCCGTAGGAATAGTTTATTCGCCAGAGACTTAGATTGGTACAAAGTCCCTAACTTGTCCCACAAATCCTTCGCTGTAGCTTCCCTTGATACATTCAAAAATATTGAATCTGAGACACACAATTGTATTGTTCTCTTTGCATTCTGATCTAACTTCTTCCATTCCTCATCGGAAACTCCTGTTGGTTTAGTACCCAAATCTAGCGTGATCCACTGATCTTTATCCACCAACAGATCCTCCATCTTGAGTTTCCACAACTCAAAAATCTGACCATTAAATTTCTTGATCTTTATCTTTCTATTGCTCGACATCTTCTTTCACCACTAGAATCGATCCCATAGATCTCCCACTGAATAGGGTCTACCATAGGCCCAAGCAAAACCCCTTAGCAAAAAAGGCATCCCCTTGAAGCCAAAACAACTCTGATACCAAATGTAGGTTTTAACCCTGTACAGAAATTACCTGCATATGAATTATAAAACACATAAAATAAACAACGAGAGAGAATAACACATAAAATGCATATACAATGGGATTTTCCCCTGGATCGCAAAACTGGGACTACCAGATTTATTTTTCATTGTATTCCTTTCAATGTTACAATACATATTTATACATGTCGAAGCATCCAATACCATGGACCAAAAACCAGCACATCCAAAACCATGGATCGAATACCATCACGTCCAAAACCATGTGCGAACACCATGCACAAAACCATAGGTAGGTCTTCCCAACCTAATATAGGGTTGAAAAAAAAAAATTTCTCGGGGCATTGCCCCGAACCCCTTAGAGGGGGGCTACCTGCCCCCCTCAAGCCCCCCTGTGACCCCCTTGTTGTGCAATCGAAGGAACGAAGGGGGGACTCTGCCCCCCCTCTAACCCCCCAATTCACTATGTGGGCTAATCGTGGAAAGAATATAACACAACCCAACATGGGGGGCCCAATGCAATCACCCGCCATTGATCCAGGTGGGGTGAATTGTGGCCGCTCGTTTTTGCACACTATTTATTACAAACGAAAAATGTCGTATTCACCAAACAACTTTATTACAACTATATTAATTGTGCTTATACGATGTGATTAATCAATTTTAAACACACTTAATTAACTTTAATGCGCCATTTGGACTTGGTAAGCGCATGTTGATTTTTCTAAGGTTATTCATCATTTTTTTTTTTTTAAATACATCTATTTTTTTAAGTGGCATTTAGACTATCTCATTGATTGGGGCTATTTTTATTCTTTTTTATTTCTTTCATTTTTTTTCCATTTTTCATTTTTTCACAATAAATATTTTTTCTTTTTCTATCCCCTTTCTTTTCTTTTCTTCTTTTCTATTTTTTCTTTTTCTTTTCTTTTGGAAATAATTTGTAGAAAGGAAGATTATTTACAATAATCATATACATGAAAATTCACAGATAATCAACTTATGATCCTATAGATTATAGGACCCTAACACCTTATTCCCTAGCTTGTTGACTCCATTGCCCAATGGTCTATCTCCCTCATGCCCAAAAAACCCCTACTTCAACATGACTCAAATGAAGAACTAGCCATTGTGTGAATGTACAGTCAATTGCTAAATTTAGTGATTAGACTGTCAAAGAGAGCCCTATCTGGATTGAACGGGCTAGCCTTCAATTTGTAAGATTGGTTTGTAAAGGTTACCTTAGAGAGTTATTTTTACAGCCAAGACAAACTTTCTTAGTGCTAACACCACACTTAGACATTTTCTCACTTTATTATATTTCCTACCTATCTATCCCGCAATAGCGCAAGAATACACATATTCACATGCTACAACACATTCATAATAAGCCTTGCTCTATAGAATGAATACTCTTCTTTTCTCTTTGTGAAGTGGCACAATTCCCTCTAACATATCATCCCCCCTCATTGCACAATGACACTTTTTGAAAGTTGTGTTACTGATTAAAATCTTGTTGTCGATATCTTTCTCCTTGCACTATGGTGCAGCCCTACACTTATTCATGCTCTACAATGGGAGGCTTCATCTACTCCGTTGCACGAAAATGCATCTACACATAGTTGACTCGCCCTGAACCCTATGCAATGAAACTCTTAACCCTAATTGTTACCACAACCTTCAATGTTACAAAACCACTTTCCCTTGCATAGTTGAAAGGTCCCTTTATTGTAACCTATCTCATTTCTTTGCACCACATTACTTCTTTTCATAGCACCAATGTAGTGCACTTTCATATAGCAGACCCTCTACCTTTAGTTAATGCCTCTTCTTGCGCTATAGTGTACTGACGTGCTATACTTTGCACAACACACTAAATTGATTTTATTTTCCTAACATTATTTGTTATCATGAATATTTTTGAGATATCACGTGTTGAGAAATCTAGGGCACTAGAATTAAGTGATTTCTCTTCTATTAGTGACTTCTTTTGAATGATTTTTACTTGTTTATATTAGGATCTTATTCATGTTAGATTATTAGTATTATTCTTCATCAAATAGTAACCAATGCAAAAATATAAATACACAAGAGACACAACATGTAGGCTATGAGAAAAGGTCGAAACCTCTCACTCTTTGAGAGGAAAACCTGCACAAATTATTCTTATAGAGATTCCAATCGATGAATACCAGGACCAAGACCCTTGACCTAGCACCCATTCCAAGACCAAGATATGCATTCTCTTGACAATCCTCTTCTTGACTCCTCTTCCACTAAGATATTCATCATTGTCTTGATACCGAGATATTCATTACTGCCTTGAAAACTCTATTTCCTTCATGGGACCTTATCATAGAGATAATACATCATCAAAATAGTATTACCAACAATGAACTATTATGTCATCAACGATGCCTTACTTGCACTTGATATAACACCGAGACAGAAGTATTGTAGAGCAACATCTATACTGTGATTATATTCACTATGAATATATATCCATGCCATAGATCTGAACTTCTTCACTGAGATTATTGCCACTATGATCTGAGCTTTAGTGTTGATGCCACCTTAGACTTGTTTCCACTATGATCTGATTTTTTTTCTTGCTGCCACCTTAGACTTGTTGCCACTACAATCTGAGATTCTAAAGGGATTTGATTACCTTCAACATTTTGTCACCCATACTTTCCGAAATATAGAGAGACTTTTCTGTGGAGATCCAAAACTCTCTTGTTCTCTTATCCATCTAAAGTTTCAGAGGTATGAGAAGTCTATATTGTGGTAATGCAAAGAGCCTAACCTCCAATATATAGTGATCTGTCCATATATTTAAGCCGACCTGAGCATCCGAATGGGTGGGTCTCCTTAATGTGAACCGACATGACTTTGTCACCTTATTTAGAAGCTGCCATGAAGAGAGGATTGTGTACTTATCGTTGGAGGGCTACATAGACTTCTATTTATTTGACACATGCACGATAAGATCTCTTCATACATGAAATTGAATCTTTGACTCAAATGATAAATCCTAAGGCTCTCAATGGGAGCTAATAATAAATCAAATATCTTGCTCATGAAACCCATGAAGAAAGCTTTACAGCAATAATTTTATTCTCCTTTTTTCATCATTTACAAAGATCATAATTACATGTCATTATGAAGACCGAACCTCGTTACATTTTACAACACTCCCTCTTAACTAGGGAATTATTCATAATAGTACTTGGTTAGTCTTAGTCTGAATAATTTATCATAAGAAGAATCGGATTGGTATTCCATTTGTCTAGCATCATATCAACCAACATTGTTACAAAGCAAGGCCTTAACTAACAACTCTATCCACATGATCAGAGCACAGTGCTGGTGAGACATATGATTCATAGACACCATAATCATTGTCTCTTAAAGTACATACTCCACCCGAGTGTTCATAGAGTATGACCTTCTTTGGACTATTCTTATCTTGGATAGCAAGTCCTCAAAGAATATATATCCATGACTGCTCTTATATTGGATTCCATATCTCATCCTTCAAGAGTATTGGATACCAGATGATTACCCAATCCTCCATTCTTATATTCCCATGTGAAGACCAAAATGATGTGTCTATCTCTCCCTCTCAATTAGGGAGGACATACCTATTCCAATAAAGGAATGTACTCATTCCTACGGAAGGAATGTACCTAAGCTCCCTCTTGTCTTAGGAATTTCCAAGTTTCTCCCAAGTAAGAAACTTGTTTTCAGGCTCCCTCTTAATTAGGGACCTACAATAGCTCTGCAACCAACTACTTGAAGAGATCCTTCCTTCAATGTCATGAATTTATTTGTCAAGGACTCTTCATCTTTCGGGGCTTCTTCATAGGGCACAGACCATCCATCACTTTCATCCATGAGTCAATCATGTCATTATTCCTTTCATCAGAAAGTGATCCATTAGCCTTCATTTGGCCTTGCTTCATGTCATGGTTCCTTCTTCATGCCATATTTTCTAGAAGAATCTTACATCCTTCTATATGGTCCTCTTGGAAGACATCCACAGTTCTTCCCTTAGTAGACTTGCATAAACCCATTGAGATATTTGTTCAAAAATAAGAAATGAACACTTAAATAAATTACCTTTGTGATGGTCTTTCATCGTGACATCTTCTTATAGGTATTTACATCCTGCATACATATTCACACATCTCCCAAAGATATCCATTTTCAAGGGTCTCCATATTCTTCAGACTTTTGTCAAAGTCTTCATATCTTCCGGGAGATTTCCTAGTCAATTTTTTCTTGTTATTCTAGATGTTGATTTCCTTTACCTTGGTTTCATATCTCATGATATCTTCCTTCCTTTCACACATTTCATTCCCAGGAGCTTCTAATTAGAGTTCCTCAATTGTAGTCAACCACCTCATACTAAATATGAGGACATATTATGTTGATTTCATCTAGTGTGACCTTTGCCTTCCTGCATCCTTTTAGAGGAGGAGATCGTTTTCCTTTGATCATGCTTCTCAAGATAGAAGTAGTGATCCATGTTATCTACAACCATAAAACATGACATTATAGTATTGAATACAAGCATACATACCTCATTTACCTTTAGCTCATCTAGGCTTATTTCAACAACTTCCTTGATTGAAAGGATCTTCAACCCCTTGATTTGCTTCATCTCTTATGTCATCTGATACCATCATCCCATGAACTCCACAAGTTGGAGTTCCTGATGAAACACTTGTGTCCACTCTAGATCAGTGAATCATCCAATGAGGATTCCATGAGAGAATCTTGAGGATCTTGCATATCCTTATTCAGTAGATGTTTCCCTTTTGACTGATGTATGATGAGACTTTTCATGGTGTAGGTTTTAACCCCATATAGAAATTACCTGCATACAAATTCTAAAACATAGAAAATAAAAAATGTGAGAGCATAACACATAAAACACATATACATATAGATTTTCCCTCGTATCCCAAAACTGGGAATACCAGCTTGATTTTTCATTATATTCCTTTCAATGTTAAAATACATATTTATACATGCTGAAGCATCCAATATCATGGACCAAAAACTATCGCTTCCAAAACCATGGACTGAAAACCATAGGTAGGTTCGCCCAACCTAATATAGGGTCCAAAAAAAAAAAATTTCCCGAGGTGCTGCCCCAGACCCTGTAGAGGGGGGCTACCCGCCCCCCTCAAACCCCCTACTGCGCAATCGGTGCAACAAAGGGGGGGCTCCGCCCCACCTCTAACCCCCTGGTTCACTGCATAGGTTATTCATGGAAAGAATATAACACAACCCAACATTCTCCCACTTGTTGTTTTCTTTCCACATGGGGACACAAGAGAGCTTAGTCATTTTTTCAGCCCTGAAACACCCATTATTTCCCTACACTAGAAGAACTTCTCATAGCTCAGAGATTTTGTCAATGCATCTACATTATTCTTCAAAGTGTCCACCTTTACCAACAACACCTTTTTGTCTTCTATCATATCCCTCATAAAGTGATACTGAACATAAATGTGCTTTGTCTTTGAATGGTAAGCAGGGTTCTTTGCCAAGAAAATTACACTTTGACTGTCACAATCTATCCCTATAGCTCCCTGTACTAACCCAATACTTGAACACAATCTCTGTAACCAAACTACTTCCTTGCTTGCATGAGTGACTGCCATGTATTCTGCCTCTGTAATTGATAGTGCCACTACAGATTGTTTCTTACTCATCCAACTAACTGCTCCTCCAAATAGGTTAAACACATACCCACTTGTAGATCTTCTTTGATCCAAATATCGAGCCCAATTTGCATAAACAAAGCCATGGATATCCAAAAATCTATCCAATCCTAGTGTTCCTTGGTGGCACAAACCATAATCACTAGTGCCACGCAAATACCTGAAAGCCCGCTTCACTGTTGTCCAATGCTCCTTCCTTGGTTTTGACATAAACCCGCTCAATACTCCCATTGCATGTGCAATGGCTGGTCTAATATAGACCATTGCATACATCAGGCTATTGATTGCACTTGCATATGGAATATGGGACATATCCTCTTCCTCTTCTTGTGTCTTGGGACACTCTTCAGCAGATAACTTTACACCTACAAGAATAGGAACCTTCACCGGTTTACTATCCTGCATATTAAACCTCTGCAATATTGTCTCAAAATACTTCCTCTAGTTTAACCAGAGCTTCCTCTTTGCCCGATCTCTTTTAATTTCCATGCCCAAAATATAGTTTGTAGCACCAAGATCTTTCATGTCAAATTTGGAGGACAATTGGGTCTTCAAATCCTGGATAATTTCTTTGTCATTTCCAACTAGCAACATATCATCCATACAAGACCAGATAAATAACATAGTCACCAATTAATTTAAAATAAACCCAGTGATCTGCTTTGCTTCTGGTGAAGCCAAGTCCCTGTATAAATGTATCAAATTTCTAATACCACGACCTTGGTGATTGTTTTAACCCATACAAAGACTTCTTTAACTTGCATACCAGTTCTTTCTTACCCTTCACTGCAAAGCCTTCAAGTTGCTTCATGTAGATCTCCTCTTCCAGATCCCCGTGAAGAAATGTTGTCTTCACATCCATCTGTTCTACCTCAAAATCAAAAGTAGTGGCAACAGATAAAAGTAACCTAATAGAAGTTACCTTGGCAACAGGAGAAAAAAATCACGAAAATCAATTCCCAGCACCTGGGAATAACCTTTTGCTACCAACCAAGCTTTGTGTTTCTCCACCTTTCCTTCTACAATTGTCTTCTTCTTAAATACCCATTTGCTGCTAATGGGTTTCCTTCCAGCCAGCAACTCCACCAAATCCCAAGCCTCATTTTTGTGCAAAGATGTCATTTCATCAACCATGGCCTCTTTCCATAGTTTTCCATCTTCTGAATCTACTGCTTCCTTCACAGTTCTGGGATCATGATCAGTAATAGATAAAACAAAATTTGAACAAAAAGTAGATGGACTATACCTTTCTGGCTGCCTTCTTTCTCGAACTAATCTTCTTACACTCAGAGTTTGTGGCTCCTCATCTTCTAATTCCTCCTCTACTGTAGAGTCTGATTCTTCCTCCTTTAGCTCAAACTCTATCTTCTCAGGTTCCTTTGGTTGGATTTCATGTTTAATAACATTTTTCACCTCTCTGAACACCACATCTTGGTTGCACACAAGCTTCCTTGATGCTGGGTTCCAAAGCTTATAACCCTTTAAACCATCCTTATACCCAGTAAAGATGCACTTTTCAGATTTAGTATCCAGCTTGGTTCATTTCTTCTTTGGAATATGTACATATGCATCACATCCAAATACCCTCAGATTTGAAAGAGAGAGTTTCTTACCAATCCATACCTCTTGTGGAATATTTTCCTCCAACGTTGATGAAGGTGATTTGTTGACCAGGTAACATGCTGTCTCCACTGCCTCTACCCATAATTCCTATCCTAACCCGACACCACTGAGCATGCTTCTTGCCCTTTCCATCAATGTCTTGTTCATTCTTTCTACAACTAGATTTTGCTGACGTGTATATGGATTAGTCTTCAGCCATGCTATACCCCACTTCTTATAGAATTCTTCAAATTCCTCACTGCAAAACTCTCCACCATTATCTGTCCTCAGCACCTTTACCTTATTCTCGATTTGATTTTCCACCAGAGTCTTAAATTATTTAAACCTGTCAAAGACTTCAGATTTCTTCTTAAGGAAATATATCTATGTATTCCTTGAGAAGTCATCTATAAATGATACATAGTACACAAACTTACCTAGTGATGGAACCTTCACAGATCCAAACACATCACTGTGCACAAGCTCTAATATTTGTTTTACCCTCTTACCACCAGAGGGGAAACTCACCCAATTCTACTTCCCATATACACAATCTTCAAAGAAATTAAAATCTAGAGAGCTATTACTCATACCTTCTACCATACCTTTACCATGAAGTATTCGAAGGCCCTTCTCTCTAATATGTCCAAGCCTTTGATGCCACAACATGGTCTTCTATCCAAATACCACTAGATTTTCTGTCCACTTTCAAGAACCACAGAACTGTTGTACCCATCAACAACCGTGCTACCTTTCATCTTGTACAGAGTTCCAATATGAAATCCCCGCATTAATACCATTTCTCCTCGAACCATATTGTAGGTATCCTTCTAGAAAACTGTTTTTACACCTGCATCATCCAACTTGCTTACAGAAATCAGATTTCTGGCCAATGTAGGAATATGCAGAACACCCAGAAGTGTTCTAACCCTTCCACCTTGCAACTTCAACTTTACTTTTCCATGACCAATGATTTAGCTTCCTATCATCCCCTAAAAGACATCGCCACCATCGTATTTCTCATACTTGTAGAACCACTCTCTATGGGGAGTGAAATGAAAGGATGCACCTGAGTCAATCAACCATGCCTTATGATCTACATGTGTACTTGAAGAAGCCAAGTACACATTCCCACCTTCATCTGAGGTGGTTTTTGCCTCTACAATAGGAGCATCATCAGATCCTTTTCTTTTATCAGGAGCTTTAGATTTACAGTCCCTTTTGTAGTGCCCTTTATTTCCGCATTTCCAGCACACCACCTTTACAGGTTTTCCTGGAGATTTAAATCTCCCTCTAGATTTAGATCTCCCACTCGATGACTTATCTTTGTTTCTATTCTAGGACCGTCCTCGTATAGACAAGGCATCACCATTTTGGCTCTCCATATTTTTCATCTCATCTCCTCCATCAGCAAGGCTGAGACTATTTCATCAAACTGTAATTGCTACCTATTGCAATAACCAGACTATCCCACGAATATGGTTGAGAACACAACAAATTGATTCACTTATCTTCATCTGAAATTTTAATATCAACAGATGTTAATTGACTTACCACAGTATTAAATGTGTTTAGATTCTTTGTCACCGAGTCTCCATCTTTCATCCTCAGGTTATATAGCTTTTTCTCCAAGAACAGTTTATTCACCAGAGACTTAGATTGGTACAAAGTCCCTAACTTGTCCCACAAAGCCTTCGCCGTAGCTTCCCCTAATACATCCAGCAATACTAAATCTGAGACACACAATCGTATTGTGGTCTTTGCCTTCCGATCCAACTTCTTCCATTCTTCATCGGACACTCCCATTGGTTTAGTACCTAGATCTACCGTGATCCACTGATATTTATCCACCACTCAAAACTCTGACCATTAAATTTCTTGATCTCTATCTTTCCACTACTCGCCATCTTCTTTTACCAACAGAATTGATCTCGCAGATATTCCATTGAATAGGGTCTACCACAGGCCTGAGCAAAACCCCTCAGCAACAAAGGCGTACCCTTGAAGCCAAAATAGCTCTGATACCAAATGTAGGTTTTAACTCCATACAAAAATTACCTGCATATGAATTCTAAAACACAGAAAATAAAAAATGTGAGAGCATAACACATAAAACACATATACACAAAGATTTTCCCTTGAATCCCAAAACCAGGACTACTAGCTTGATTTTTCATTATATTCCTTTCAATGTTACAATACATATTTATACATGCTGAAGCATCCAATACCATGGACCGAAAACCATAGGTAGATTCGCCCAACCTAATATAGGATCCAAAAATAAATAAAATTCCCGGGGCACTGCCCCAGACCTCATAGAGGGGGGCTACCCGTCCCCCTCAAACCCCACGGATAGGGGGGGCTCCGCCCCGCCTTTAACCCCTCGGTTCACTACGTAGGTTAGTTGTGGAAAGAATATAACACAATGCAACACATGGATGACTTCTTAACTTTTATCTTTCAATGAGATCACCAATAGATATATCCTTGAAATTTGACTATCATACATCCTTCATATCTCTTATGGTGGTGATCTAGGTGGATGTTGGTGGCCACCCACCTATCCCATTTGGACCCCCACAACTGTCTCTTTCAGTCTTTTTAGTTTCCTAAATTGTAGCAAAGTTTACTATTTTTAGCAGTTTTTCGGGTCCTGAACTTCCGGAGCCGTTTTGAGGCCC
>APFE030897883.1:37921-69502 GCA_000404065.3 Pinus taeda
AAAAAGAGAAATAGGAAAACTAGAAAATTTGTTAAGTAATCATGATTTAAAAACAATTGGACATACAAAAATTTAAAGTGTCAAAAAATGTAACATTTAAAAAAATATCCACACTTAATACATTAGAAAATTTAAAGTGACAAAAATAAGTCCTCTAAAAAAGAGGGTTGATGCTGCAACAACACGTTTCAAAATTAGCATGGAATCACTAACATTTAAAAACAAATATTTATATTTGAGACATAATAAAATTTAAAGTGTCAAAAATATGCTCCAAAAAAAAAAGGGCGTATTCTGCATCACCACTTTCCAAAATCGGTTGACTTTTTTGATACCTCAACGAAACAGGTGATCATATCAATTCTCGTTTCAAAGTTTTCATTGTTCAAATGAAAAACTTTTTTTCAATGAGAGGAGATTACTCCTTTTATGATGACAACGCCTTTAGATCTAGCTATCTTTGTTGATGGTGAGAGATAGGATGTTTTGCTACTTCCTTGGATGATCTTCTATAAGGATTAGGAGGGGATACTTGCTGCAATGATAGGGAGCTTGCCTTATAGCTTTGAAGATGATGATAGTTCCTTCTCACCTTCAAGATACTTCGACTTCTCTTGTAATGTAGATCATAAATGCTTCTAGGATTTAGAATCTCTCCAAGATGATGTGATCTTCCACTTTACAAC
Organism: Pinus taeda; assembly: GCA_000404065.3. Taxonomy (NCBI): domain Eukaryota; kingdom Viridiplantae; phylum Streptophyta; class Pinopsida; order Pinales; family Pinaceae; genus Pinus; species Pinus taeda. The sequence continues at coordinate 38,608 of APFE030897883.1, forward strand.
TACCTTGCTTTGTAGATAACTTGACGAGTGTCTTTGTGGTATTTTGATGATGACTACAAGTTCCAAAAGTTTTGTTGTTTTAGACTGCTTCTTCGATCTATGGTTTTATTCTTCAATGTAGAACTTGATATTCTTCTTTGATAACCTTCGACTTGCTTAGATGCCTTTCTTGAAACTCAATCCTTGAGTGTCTCTTTAACTAGATGCCCTTCCTTTGACTTTAGCACCTTAGTTCTAAAACCATGTTGAGAAATCTAGGGCATTGGCATTAAGTAATTTTTCTTCTATTAGTGACTACTTGTGAATGCTTTTTACTTGTTTAGATTTGGATCTTCTTCATGTTAGATCATTAGTATTCTTCTTCATCAAACAGTAACCAATTCAGAAACATAAATACACAAGAGACATAACATGTAGGCTATGAGCGAGGGCCAAAACCTGTCACTCTTTGAGAGGAAAACCCGCACAAATTCTTCTTATAGAGATTCAAATTGATGAATACCAAGACCAACACCATTGACCTAGTATCCATTCCAAGACAAAGACACACATTCTCTTGATAATCCTCTTCTTAAATCCTCTTCCACCAAGATATTCATCATTGTCTTAACACTGAGACCTTCATTATTGCCTTGACAACTTTGTTTCCTTCATGAGCCCTTATCACAAAGATAATACCTAATCAAAATAGTATTAACAATGATGAACTATTACGTCATCAATGATGCCTTACTTACACTTGATATAACACTAAGACAAAAGTATTGTAGAGAAACATCTATACTGTGATTATATGCACTGTGAATATATATCCACATCATAGATCTGAACTTCTTCACTGATATTACTGCCATTGTAGTCTAAGATTTAGCCTTGCGGCCACCTTAGACTTTTTGCCACAGTGATCCAAGCTTTTGTCTTGCTGCCACCTTAGACTTGTTGACACTATGATCCGAGCTTCTAGAGGGATTTGATTCCCTTCAATATTTTGTCACCCATTATGTCCGAAATAAAAAGAGACTTTATGTGGAGATCTGGAATTGTCTTGCTGTCTTATCCATAAAAATTTTTAGAGGTATGTGAAGTCTATATTATGGTAATGCAAAGAGCCTAGCCTCCTATATATAGTGATTCTTCCATATACTTAAGCCGACCTGAGCATCCAAATGGGTGGGTCTCCTTAATGTGAGACGACATGAGTTTTTCACCTTATTTAGAAACCGACATGAAGAGAGGATTGTGTGCTTGTCGCTGGAGGGCCACATAGACTTCTATTTATTTGACATATGCTCAAGAAGAGCTCTTCATACATGACATTGACTCTTTGACTCTAATGATAAATCCTAAGGCTCTCAATGGGATCTACTAATAAATAAAATATCTTGCTCATGAAACCCATGAAGCAAGCTTTACAAAAATAATTTTATTCTCTTATTTTCATCATTTACAAAGATCTTAATTACATGTCATTATGAAGACCGAACCTAGTTAAATTTTACAACATCATGTACTATAGATTTGGAGTGCCTCAATATTTCCTCATGAACAAGAGATATGACCCCACCAAAGAAAAGACTGAGAAAGGAAGGTAGTGAGGAAAGTTCAATAATCTCACCTCGATATATGTAGATATGACTTGTTAGATCAATAAATTGATATTGATGACTTGGTTTGGAATCTATCAGGCATTTTCCCACAAAGAAATCTTCAAAGATGAAGAAGATAATGAAGTATATCAAAATGTAAGGAACTCTTGGATGTGCACCATGTTGTCCTTCTATGTGTCAAAACAATTAAGTGGATAATAAAATGTATCGATGCAAGATACATGGATGCATTGGATAATAATAGCACATATATAATTTCATATAAATATCCCCATTTTGATGAGTATTATAAACTATGAAGCTGTGAAATAGAGATCACCACAAAGTGTTATGACAATTTTTCCCTAGCCAACAAGGATGTGTTAAATACTTGGTGGCAAGATCGCAATAAGTTCCAACATTGATCTGATGGTATATACAAAACCAAGTTTATAAGAAAAGTGTATCAAATGGGGGTGGAAATGTGTTACAGTTATCTAGCAGGACAAATTCGAAAGTGTTCAAAGAGGACTGAGTACCATTTATATACACATGTAGTCAAGTAGGAAGTGTATTCAATTCGACGAATATTCTAGCAAACTCCATCATGACAAATGTAAAGCAAGCTTATAATCTAACCGTAGGAAATCAACCTACATTTTACATGACATCATATATGATGGATGCCATATGTGCAAGATATTTGTTTGAGTGATTTGGATGGAGGTGGACCATGGCCCTAGGGATGCAACCAATCCACATTTATTGTAGGATTCTATGGGCCACTATGTATAGGGCCATGTACCATCAATTTGCTAAGAATTTTATTTCACCTTTATATCACGTAGTCTTCAACGTGGAATCACCATGCATGTTACAGAGAGCCAGGGCAACATTGAAGGATATCGCTGATTGGTTAACACCAAAAGATTCAACATATTTTAGGGTCTTTGGAGCTTACAAGCCTCCTCACCAACTTCCTGTGTTTCTTACAGATAAAATAAAATTGCGTGAATATGCATACCATGTCACCATAGGACTTATAGGCCTGATAGTTTGGAAAAATAAATCACCATGTATTGTGTTTACAATATATGTAGGCACACATTGTATTCGAAGTTTCAGAGGAAAGTGCAAATGACCATATACACCAATCACAGATGATCAAGAAGAAAAATTCAAGAAATTTTATAATGTTGCAAGGTTGTAGATGCACAAAATGGTATTGGTAGTTCTCAACCCACGAATGTTGCCAAACCCACAAATGGGAAATCCTCCAAATTCAAAGATACCAAGGAGAAGAAAGCTACTTGGAAAAGAGAAAGGGAGAAAGACATAGAAAAGAAGAAAGAAAGAAATAAAATATGAAAAATGAACAAGAAGCTAAGAAACCAAAATAGGAAACAAAATGAGAATAGGCTAAGACGGGAGGAAGAAAAAAAATGAGAAAAAGAAAATAAAAGGCAGGAGGAGGCCAGGAGAAAACAAGAAGAAACAAAGAGATGACAAGAGGAAGAAGTGAAGAAACATGGAGAAGAAAGACTTGTAAAAGAATTAGCTATCAATCACATAAATGAATAAATCAAGTAAAAAGGCAAAGCTCAAAATTAAGTGAAAGTCATATTTCCTCCCATGGATGTAGAGCTTGCTACCCCACTCACGAGAGGACATATGCCACTTGGAGAAATAGGTATCTCAGATGAAGAAGAAAACAAAGTATTAGATCTTTCAAGCTTCATAATTGATCCTAGCACAAATAATATTTTCCAGGAAAGATGTAGATGCTTAGCCAAAAAAACATCCAAACCAATCTCAATGACTAATGAAAGATCTATAGTGGCAGACACTACAAAGAATCCCATGGAAATATCTTCTGTGAGATCTACATTCTTTGATCCAATGGAGAAGAACATTGAGCACTTGCTAAACAAGATTAAAGAGATGGAAAAGAATCTATTTGAATCCCAACAGGAGAATGAAAGGTTTTGAAAAGAGAACCAAGCTTTATCAACTTAAATTTCTCATGAGTATGACTTATGAGTAGTTGCAATAGAAGAGAACAGAGCACTAGAAGAGTGTTAGAAACCAACTCACAAAAAGATAGAAAAGATAGATCATCGCCTTAGAATTCAACCTCTTCGAGGGGGCAACCTCCTTTACATTATACAAATGAACAATTCTTGGATGATAAAAATGACAAGGCTTTCTTTCTATATATAGGAGTCTAAGGGGTCAGAATATATATAGTGTCGACATAACAATAATAATGTAAGGGCATAATAATGACAATAGTGGGCTTCTATGGGGCACAATAATAACAATATGTGGACTACATGGGTACAACAATATTGTTGGGTTGTGTTATATTCTTTCCAAGTAGTTAACAAGGGGTTTGAAGGACACCCGTAACCCCGCTTTATTGGGTCTGGGGTAGCGCCCCAAAATATTTTGGTTTTGGACCCTATGTTAGGTTGGGTGGACCCACCTATGGTTTTGTGCATGATTTTTGCACATGTTTTTCTTGGACGCAATGGTTTTTAGTCCATGGTATTGGACACAATGGTTTTCAGTCCATGGTATTGGATGCTTCGGCATGTATAAATATGTATTATAACATTGAAAGGAACATAATGAAAAATCAAGCTGGTAGTCCTGGTTTTTTGGGATCCAGTGGAAAATCTTTGTGTATATGTGTTTTATGTGTTATGATCTCACATTGTTTATTTTTTTTGTTTTTAGAATTCGTATGCAGGTAATTTTTGTACAGGGTTAAAACCTACATTTGGTATCAGATTTAGTTTTGGCTTTCAAGGGGACACCTTTGTTGCCGAGGGGTTTTCGCTCGAGCCTATGGTAGACCCTGTTCAGTGGGAGATCTGCGAGATCGATTCTAGTGGTGAAAGAAGATGGAGAGTAGTGGAAAGATAGAGATCGAGAAATTTAATGGTTAGAGTTTTTAGTTGTGGAAACTCAAGATGGAGGATCTGTTGGTGGATAAAGATCAATGGATCGTGGTAGATCTAGGTACTAAACCAACAAGAGTGACCGAAGAAGAATGGAAGAAGTTGGATCGGAAGGTAAAGAGTACAATATGATTGTGTGTCTCAGATTTAGTATTGCTGAACGTATCAGGGGAAGCTACGACAAAGGCTTTGCAGGACAAGTTAGGGACTTTGTGTTAATCTAAGTCTCTGGTGAATAAACTGTTCCTACGGAAAAAGCTATATAACATGAGAATGAAAGATGGAGACTCGGTGATAGAGCATCTGAATGTGTTTAATACTGTGGTAAGTCGGTTAGCATCTGTTGATATTAAAATTTCAGATGTAGATAAGTGCATCAGTTTGTTGTGTTCTCTATGAGATTCGTGGGATAGTCTAGTTATTGAAATAGTCTCATCCTTGCTGACGGAGGAGATGAGACGGAAAAATATGGAGAGCCAAAATAGTGATGCCTTGTCTGTATGAGGATGGTCCTAGAATAGAAACAAAAATAAGTCATCGAGAGGGAGATCTGAATCTAGAGGGAGATCTAAATCTCCAAGAAAACCTATAAAGGTGCTCTGTTGGCAATGTGGAAAGGAAGGGCACTTTAAGAGGGACTGTAAATCTAAAGCTCCTGATAAAGGAAAGGGATCTAATGATGCTCCTTCTACAGAGGTGTAAACCACCTCAGATGAAGGTTGGGATGTGTACTTGGCTTCTTCAAGTACACATGTAGATCATGAGGCATGGTTGATTGACTCAGGTGCATCCTTTCACTTCACTCCCCAAAAAGAGTGGTTCTGTGAGTATGAGAAATGTTGAAAATAATACTGAGAGGGGGGGTGAATCAGTATTATCTAGTCCTCTTAACAATTCTTCCTTATTTATACTTTGAATTATTTTTGCATATCAGTACCATAAAACAATGAGCATGAACAAGAAAAACAGACAGTCACATCAAAGAACACCAGATATAAGGTGGAAACCCAATGTGGGTGAAAACCACCTGCTGCAGTATGTCTCTATCTTCTTTCAAATTAAAAACTCCTTTTACTTGTACTCGTGCAGTCCTTTACCAGTACGCAGGCTGCAACCTGCAGAGAGCTACAACTCTCTCTCATTTTCCAGTCTCTCCTAGAAGGAAGCTACAACCCCCTACTTCTTTTCTTTCAAGGACCACTTTTCATAAATTTTCAAACTGGATCCATAAATATCAAGTAATCATCAAGTACCAGTAAGTCACCCAGATAACCAGATCCATAATAACAGAAAACTAAACCCAGAACACCTTCTATGGCGTCTCCTGTGGAATCTCCTGTGGCGCCTCCTACGGCGCCTCCTGCGGCGCCTCCTGCAGCGTCTCCTGCGGCGCCTCCTGTGGCGTCTCCTGCGGCACCTCCTGTGGCGTCTCCTGTGGCGCCTCATGTGGCGTCTTCTACGGCGCCTTTTGTGACGTCTCCTGCGGCACCTTCTGTGGCGTCTCCTGTGGTGCCTTCTGCGGCGTCTCCTGTGGCGCCTTCTGTGGCGTCTCCTGCGGCGCCTCCTGTGGTGCCTCCTGCGGCTCCTCCTGCAGCGTCTCCTGTGGTACCTCCTGTGGCATCTCCTGTGGTGCCTCCTGTGGCGTCTCCTGTGCCGCCTCCTATGGCATCTCCTGCAGCGTCTCCTACGGTGCCTCCTGCAACGTCTCCTGCGGCGCCTCCTGTGGCGTCTCCTACGGTGCCTCCGCACTTCCGCAGCTGCAGCGCTCGAGAGATCACCCTTCACAGATTCGCTTTCCACTTCACTTTCATATAGATCGAGCTTTTGAAACAATAACCCAATATTTCAGATCTTAAGATATTCACCCAAAAGCATACACAAGCCAAATGATCTCCTTTGCTTTATATAGGCAAGCTCTTCCTCAAATCATGGACCAATACCACGGGCCAAAACCATAACAAACCAATACCATCAACTCAATACTAGGGATCAACACGTCTGTCGAGATGCCATGGTCCAAAAACCATAGGTTCAAATTCCAAGGACTAACTACCATGGACCAAAGGTAAGTTTTCCCACATGAAATAAACTTTTCTCTGCATAAAATTCTGTGAACTTTTCTCCACATGAAACAAACTTTTATAAACTTTTATTTGCATAAAATTCCGTGAACATTTCTCCTGTGTACTTCTTAATTCTCATCATAATTAGATCCATGCCATGGGTGTTTCCATCAAGTACAACATCTGTAACATATAACCATACCAGAAACATAACGCCAACATTCTATGGTAAGCGAGATTTCAGGCGACCTCAAGTAGTAAGTGGTATTGGACAGGCTCCACCCAATCCCATACACTGGCCGACAATTGGCTTGGCGCAGGAGAGAGGAAATCAGCATTTTGGGTGGGTAATCTCCGTGCACATAAGCCACCTAAAAGAAATATCAACTGTTGGATCAGAGATCACGTAGATCAATAGTGGACTTGCGATAGCGACCAATGGTGGACCCGATAGTATTATAGGGCAGATTCAATGTTATTTGAAGTTCGATAGGAAGTGTTTTGTCATATTTTTCAGTGCTTTCTATGTATTTTCTATGTAAATAGAGAAACAACTTTCTGGGATTTCACCTGCGCTAGTGGTCATTTCCATTACAAACAGGTGGCCACCATATCTTAGAGCATTTAGTAGTGATTGTTAAACGCTTCAGAAGGAGAGGAAGGGATAGTAGCTAGAAGCCAGGGAGCTCAAAAGGGGAGATGAACAGACAAGCTCCGATAGGCTTAAAAGCCATTCAATGGCAAAGACAAAAGGAGGCAGTTGCTGAGACAGAGAGGAAGCAGAAGATAGAGAGCAAGAGGGAGAGTCTGTGTATTCTTGTAGACTTAAGGATTTCAGGTAAATCTCTATTGTTTTGTCACTGTTGTGTTAAGACCCTATTTGAGCTCACAGTTGTAATAATCTGCTCCTGAAGACATAATATAGAGGTCGAAACTAAAAGCTAGACTAGGAGACATAGCTAGGAATTCTGGTGAACTCCTTGATTATTTGTTGTGTTAATGTGTGTGACTGTTATGTTTTCTAACTACTCATTGTCTATATTATTCGCAATATTTTTGATCCATTGCACTAAGTAATATAGGCATCCCTATAGATGAGTCTGTAATACCTTTATATTGATTTAAGATCTCATTTTCAGATCAAGTGGTATCAGAGCATTAGGTTTTGTTAAGGTTCTACAATCTTGTGCTAGATTTTGAATGCTAACTAGATTAAAGCTTAGACTAGGAGAAGGGGAACTTGTTGAGGTTAATCTAGAGATTGGAAGAGTCTGTTATGAGAGGAGAATGGCAGAAGAAAATCCATTGTTCTCAGAACCTCAGTTCATGGATAGCTTTATGGCCATGCAAGCCATGGTGGAAGAGATGTATCTAGGGTTTAAGAAGGGTCGAGGTGAAAGCAATTCAACACCCAAACCAGACAAAGGAGTAGAGGAACCTTTTCCAGTTTCCTCTCCAGAAGGCAAAGGAAAAGGAGAAATGCCTTCTCTACCAAATCCTCCATCATCACCTACCTCATCATCTTCTTCGAATAAAGCTAGCCCTGATAAGAAAAAGAAGAAAACTTCTTTGATTAAATTAGATGTGAAGTTTGATTTTCTAATTTATGATGGAGAACTAAATGCAAATAAGCTAGATAATTGTATAAAATAGATTGATGTATATTACAGGGTGTAGAAAATTGATTTAGAAAGGATGAAGATTCAGTTGGCTAGCCTTCGACCTGGAGGAACTGCACTAGTATGGTTGTAAGGAAAGACACAAGTTGATCTGAAAAGCCATGATAAAATCCTTTCTACTTGGAAAGACTTTGTTTTTTCTATCAAAAAGAAATTCTATCCTTTAGCTTACATGCAGCAGGCAATGATGAGTTGGCAAAATCTTCTCTAGTTGAAGGGTCAAAGTGTACAAAGTTATACTCAGGAATTCAGAAAGAGAGCTTTAACTCTAGGTATATCCTTAGACTCAGCTGAGACTTTATTGAAGTATATAGGTGGTTTGCATGGTTATTTAAAGCATATTATACTCATGTTTAATCCCACAACTTAGATGATGTATCAGTTCAAGAAACACATCTACAAGCTAGAGGTAAGAATGTAAACCCAGAGGTTGGAGGAACATCTAAATATTTTGTAAGCAAGAGTAAGGAAAAGAAGAAACTGAAATGGAAGGAGATGAAAGCAAACACTATAAAGAAGGATAATCCTTCATGCACTCATTATAAGAAATAAGGACACAATGAGGCACAATGTTGGTCTTTGCATCCAGAATTGAAACCCACGAATTTCAGTGCTACAGAGAGAAAGAATGCTACAGCTATTTAGCAGGACTTGGGATCAGATTCAGGCAATGAAACAAAAGTTACAGCCATGGGTATTAGAGGTAAAGATTTCGAAGCATCCACCAGTAATTCTACACAATTTGTTAATAATGAAAGTAGTGAGAAAGAAAAAAATAAGCTTTTTTGTATTAGAGTAATTTCCAAGCATAATAAGATTGATACTTTGTTTGATAGTGGATCACAAGTAAATTTGATTTCTAAAACAATTGTAAAGAATTTGGGATTACAAATAAAACCTCATGAGAAGCCATATCCATTAGGTTGGGTGTGTGATAAAACAAAGCTACAAGTAACGAGACAATGTAAACTTAGGTTTGCTATTGGATCAACATTTGTAGATGAGGTTGAGTTAGATGTAGTTCCATTAGATATATGTGGTATTGTTTTGGGAAGTCCAAACTTGTATGACAGGAAAGTTATTTTTTATAGAGTTGAAATTAAGTATCAACTCACTAAAGACGAAATAGAATATATTGTAAGAGCTCATAAACTCAAAGGTAATTATTCTCTCGTATATTCAGGACAAATGAAAATAATTGTGAATTCAAGTAAGTAGTTTTTACTAATGGTTGTAAAGGAAAAGGACCCTGAAAAATCCAATGCATTTGAAGGTTGTGATTATAAATAGAAAGTTGATTTAGTTAAAGTTATTTCAGAGTATGATGTTCTATTTCAAGAACCAAAAGGTCTGCCACCCAAGCAAGAAATAGTGCATGATAATTATTTGTAGCAAGATGCTCCATTACCTAACATTGGAACATACAGGTTATCAGCTTTAGAGAATGCACAAATAAAGAACCGGGTACAGGAGTTGCTCGATAAAGGGCTTATAAGACCAAGCACATCACCATGTGGATCTCCAATCATGCTTGTGAGAAAGAAAGATGGTTCATGAAGAATATGCATTGATTAGAAAGCACTGAATAAAATAACGATCAAGAATCGTTATCCTCTTCCTCATATTGATGATCTATTACATCAATTGATAGAAGCAGTTTACTTTTCTAAGTTAGACTTGCGAAGTGGCTATCATCAGGTCAAAGTTGCAGAACAAGATGCATGGAAGACTGCTTTCAAGACAAAGCAATGACTGTATGAATGGTTGGTTATGCCTTTTGGCTTAACTAATGCTCTTGCTACATTTATGAGATTTATGAATGATGTACTCAGACATTTTGTTTATGATTTTTTAATTGTTTATTTAGATTACATTCTTGTTTTTAGTAAGACATGGGAAGGCCATGTAAACCATGTATAGCGGACTTTAGATGTTTTAAAAAGAGAAAATCTCTATGTAAAACTCTCAAAATGTGAATTTGGCAAAACATATTTAAATTATTTGGGTCATATTGTAGGGGGTGGTGAATTAAAGATAGATCCCTCTAAGGTTGAAGTCATTGTGAACTGGCCTAAACCCAAATCTGCTACAGAAGTTAGGAGTTTCCTAGGGGCAGCACAATACTGGAGAAAGTTTATTGCTAACTTTTCATTTATTGTAGCTCCATTACATGCTTTAACAGGATTGAAACATGTGTTTAAGTGGGGAGGAAAATAACAGAAAGCCTTCGACAATGTAAAAGAAACAATTAGTACAACAATAGTACGAGCACTGCCAGATCTTCAACATCCATTTAGATTGAGAAAGATGCTAGTGACTATGCCATGGGAGTAGTGTTGATACAACATGGTAAACCCGTATGTTGTTATTCTGAGACATTTACTTCTGTAGTAGTTAATTATCCCACATATGGTAAAAAATTGTCTGCATTAGTAGAAAGTGTGAAAAAGTGGAAACATTACCTAATGGCTAAGGAAACAATCATACATACAGATCATCAACCACTCCAATATTTTCACTCACAAATTAAATTGCAGCAATCAAGACATTATAGGTGGATGGGTTTTCTATAGCAATTTCATCTTGTCATCAGATATAAGAAGGGAGTACACAATAAGGTTGCAGACATGTTATCAAGACCAATCATAAATGCATCTACTATACTTAAGCATAACTTAGTAATACATTAAAGTTACATTGAACAATATGCTCAAGATGTAGATTTCAAAGATGTATATGCAACTTTAATTCATGGCAAGCAAGTAGAAGAATTGGATTATTGTGTAAAGGACCAACTCATACATCATTTGGGAAAGTTATGCATTCCACAAACTGAAAGAGTTAACATAGTTCGAGAAGCACATACCTCTCTAATATTAGGTTATTTTGGTGTAAGTAAAATAGTTGTACAATTTTAAAGGTTCTGCTATTGGCCAAGAATGCATGAGATAGTTTCTAGATATATCAAAGGGTGTACTATGTGTGCTACTAGCAAGCCTAGTAAGAGAAAATTAGGCTTGTACACTCCACTTCCAATTCCTACTCATCCTTGGGAAAGTGTTTCCATGGACTTTGTTGGGGGATTGCCAAAATCTAGAAAGGGTCATGATTATTTGTATGTTGTTGTGGATAGGTTCGTAAAATGTGTATTTTGATACCTTGTAACAAGTAGGTTACAGCTAAACAAACAACAAAGTTTTTCTTTCAGAATGTATGGATTCATTTTGGTTTACCAACTTCTATTGTATCTGATCGAGATTCTTGATTTGTTGGCAAATTTTGGTCAAATCTATTGTAGTTGATGGACACCAGGTTTAAGAAGAGCACAACATTTCATCCACAAATAGATGGTCAGACAGAAGTGGTCAACACAACAGTGATCCAGTTGCTCATAGGCTATTGCAGCAAGCATCCCAAGCTTTGGGATGAACATTTGTGTGATGTGCAGCATGCTTACAACCATGCCAGGCACTCTTCTACTCAGAGATCTCCTTTTGAGACTTGTTTTGGTTTTATACCAAAGTCTCCCTTAGAATTTTTCATTGGTCAAGACAAAGTAGTTGATGGACACAGTGATGTGGACAAAGCAACCAAGTTCATTGAACAAATCTAGGAAATTCACCAGACAGTACAGGAACAACTGGAAATATGTTAAGCCAAGTACAAGGCAAGACATGACAAGCATCGAGTTGAGCATAGTTTCTAAGTTGGTGACCATGTCTGGCTATATATCAGCAAAGATAAAATGTAAGGTGAAGGTAAGAAGCTAAAACCAATAAGCTATGGACCTTTCAAGATACTTGATATAAAATAGTTCAAAATGTACTTCGCCTTGATTTTCTAGCTTATATGTAGATCTATTCAATCGTTAATGCAGAAAACTTGAGATTGTATGAACCCTCGTTGATTGAATATCTAGAAGAGAAAAGTCAGTTGCCTTCTATTGAGGATCTATTGCCTAAATATCTCAATGAGTTATAGGAAGATATAGTTCTAGAAAGGAAGGTGAGAACTATGCGTGGAGTCGATGTTGAGTACCTGAGAATATGGCTCAAAGGTTCAAATCCAAGCAAAGCACGATGGTTAGAAGTTAAACAAGTGAGGGAATTGTATCCTCACTTGATCGATGCCTAAAAACCAACTTTTGGTGGTCCAAAAGCTTTTTCAATGGGAAGGTATGATCCAAAATGGATCCTAAAACCTCTAAGGCTTCATGTATATTAACTATTGGAAACACTATCACAAGGGAAGAGAGTGAAAAAATCGTGGAAAACAGAGTTGAGCAAAGGTGGAAGTGACACTGCACAGGAGTCGTCGGATCGGACTAATCAACGGTCCATATCTAATTAGAATATCGCAATTGGGAGAACTCGATGGAATACATCGGAGATAGCCTTATGGAAATCATGATAGCGATTAGCTAGCTTTAATGAGGACCGTTGATCAAGTGCGCAAATCAACGGCCGAGATTAACTTGCAATATCACATCGCTAAAACACAAGGGAGGACTTACCAAAGGCCCAAAAACCATGCGATATGTGATTGTGATATGTGATTGTGATATATCACATCACAACGACACAAAGGAGTAGGGTCGATACAAACCTGCAACTTGCGATAATTGGACCTGATGGGATTTATAAATGCAGCTTGATAAATTTTGAGTTCTGATAAAAAGGGATTTGTTAGGTTTTTCTATGTATTTACACATTTCCATTATAAAACTGAAATACAGAGGAAATGCACCTGAAATGATAAAACAAGACCTGAAATGTTTATAAATGAAGGTTTATATTAATTGAGTTCCGTGGTAAGTGGGATTTCGGGTGGGCTCAAGCGATAAGTGGTATTGGACGAGCTCCGCCCGATCCCATACATTGGCCGACATCTGGCTTGGCGTAGGAGAGAGAAAACCGCCTTTTCATGCAGGTAATATTTTTGCACATAAGCCACCCGAAAGGGATATCAGCCGTTCGATTAGAGATCACACAGATCAATGGTGGACTTGCGATAGTGACCAAAGGTGGACCCAATAGGATTATAGGGCGGATTCAATATTATTTGATGTCTAATAGAAAGTGTTTTGTTGGATTTTTCAATGTTTTATGTGTATTTCTCTGTGTAAATAGAGAAATGTCTTTCTAGGATTTCACCCGCACCAGTGGTCCTTTCTGTTACAAACAGGTAACCACATACATTAGGGCATTTAGCAATGATTGTTAAATGCTCTAGAAGGACAGGAAGGGAGAGCATCCAGAAGCTATAGAGCCTGAAAGGGGAGACGAACAGACAAGCATCGATAGAATTAAAAGCCATTCAATGGCAGAGATAGAAGGAAACAGTTCCTAAAACAGAGAGAAAGCAGAAGATAGAGAGCAAGAGGGAGAGTCTGTGTACACTTGTAGACTTAAGGATTTCAAGTAAATCCCTCTTGTTTTGTTGTGTTGAGACTCAATTTAAGCTCACACTTGTAATAATGTGCTCTTGAAGACATAATACAGAGGTCGACATTGAAAGCTCCACCAAGAGACGTAGGCAGGAAGTTTGGTGAACTCCTTGATTATTTGTTGTGTTAATGTGTGTGACTGTTATGTTTTCTAACTTCTCATTGTATATATTATTTGCAATCTTTTCGATCCATCGCACTAAGTAATATAGGCATCCCTACACATGAGTTTGTAATACCTTTATATTGATTTAATATCTCATTTTCAAATCGCTCTTTTACCTCCTTGCTAGAGGAACTCCCTTATGATTAACTCAATCTTCTTTTCGATCCCAGCTGGAGGTTTCACAATTATGTGTTGGTATAAGGGGAGGATAGAGAGAATTGAATTAATCAAAGTCACCCTCCCAACAAAATAAGCCATTGCATTCTCAAGTGCTACATTTTCCTCTTCATTTTTTCTATAGCTTTTGTCCATACGTCAACCTTCATAAGGCAATTTGAAATTGACATTCTTAAATGCTTAGACTATGCCCAATTTGATTTGAAAGGAATGCTAAAGATTTGATAAATGCATTGAAGGGTTCTAGAATTTGAATATAAATATATCTTAAGTAAATTCCAGTACATATCAAGTCATAATATATGAAGTTGAATTGATAAAATCAAAACACAGGCTTACCCAGCTCCTCGTATATGCCAAAACATTGGTGGAGGAAGAGGTAAGTAATTTTTTTGCAGGAATTACATCAAATATAAGAAACAAATAGATGAGGTTGTTTAAAAATTCATTGAAAACACAAATTACATTCCATAATAAGGAACAAAAAGGGAGAAGTATAGGCGAAAACACTGGTAGAGGAAGAGGTGAGTAACTTTTCTACGTGAATTACATGAACTCTAAGTGACAAATGGATGAGTTTGTTTAAAAATTACTAAAAGAACATATTACATTCCATACTAAGGAACATAAAGGGACAACATCAATGAAACTTTTGTTTTTGTCATCTTGAGAATCCCCACGCAAAAAAGAGAGGGTCATTATCCCAAGAAACCTTTGAACTACACCATTGTGAGTCTGTCTCTCTGGTTGTTTTTAAATTTTTTTTTGTCTAAAGGTGTCTTGTAACATGAGTGCTGATGCATGAGGAGAGTGTCCGCTGCCATTGAGGAGTGCACATCCATATCATTCGTTCTCGCTTCACCAAACGAATTCAAGTGGCATTTGTTCATCCCCGACCAACATATTTAGCTAGTCCTCCGGAGAAAACCAATCTATTGAATAAGAGGCTCACAGCCTCTGAGAAAGAGCCTCTATGCTAGGGCTTCATCCTGTAAGAAATGGTGACATCATATCTCCTATTCTCTTTCCCTCCCATTATGATCCTCTCATTTATCTATTTCTTCAACCCTTCAATGATGTTGGCTTATTATCTTCTTGCCTCACACACTCTTTGTCACTCAATTGATCACTATTTATCTCCAAATTTTCATATTCCCCACTTTCGTTCCCTAAATCCCTCTCATCCACCTCTTCACTCTCTTCCCCCTATTCTCTATCCTCGAGCCTATATCTTTCACTACATATAACACTTTTTTTCTTCAATTTTTTTTGAAAATCCAAAAAAAAATTCTTGGAATTAGAATTTAAGTTTAAGCTATGTAGTCTACATAATCCATATACTCACGAGACTTTTAAGACCTTGTGTCTATTTATGTATTAAAAAATGCATTATATAGAATTAATACATATCCATGTTAACCTCTAATCTATCAAAGGTCAAAATGGATAAAATATATTATGGTGCAAATCTTTTTTCAAAATTTCCACTCAAATTTTTTTTACCTTAAAAACATTTTAAATCTATAATTAAGATAGATTTATACTAGTAATTATATCATTATAATACTATAAATAAACTATACCCACTTTTTTAATATTTATTAATCGATAATAACCTAAGTAACTAGATGCATTATAAATATTTATGACGATATATAAAATTGCAATTTTCTTGATATTAAGGTCACAACAAAAACAAAAACTATTCCTTGCTTCTACACACATGTCATTCTCAATGAGCTTTACAAAATACACCTCCAAACCTTCTTATGCTTACATTTTCCCATAGAAGTTGCTTTAAGCACAAGAATTAATTCTTTGTGGAGATGCTTTCATGAAATATATTGACTTTGGTCATGTTTATGTAAATTTTTTACAAGCATAAGGATTATAATTAATGTGGAGATGTTTTTATCAAATGTATTTACTTTGGTTATATTTATTTAAATTTTCTGACTGAGATTTTTTTATGTTTATGATATTTTCAATATTTCAAATTTATATCTTTTTTCATTAAATAAGTTTCCAGAATATTTTTAAATTTACAATCAAATTAAAGTCTTGGGTTCAAATCTTGGGCTACCCTTTCCCCGTTGAGAGGTACTTAATAGACATGTAAATCGAAGAGTCCCCACCTTACAAAAAAAATTTACAATCAAATTACGTTCAACTATTCAATTCAAATTAATTGTGCCTCTTCATTTTCTAACCCTGATCATATTGAGCAACAATCAAATTACGTTCAAATGTTCACTTAAATAAATTGTGGCTCTTCATTTTGTAACCCTGATGATATTGAACACCGATCATTACACTGCACTCTATTGGACAAACAGTGCGCATGAAACATTGGCTGTACATAGCTATGATGATATTGAGCACGGATCATTGCATTGCACGCTGTCTTCGACAAAACAGTGTGCACGAAGCATTGGTTGTAGGTAGCCCGTCTATT
Organism: Pinus taeda; assembly: GCA_000404065.3. Lineage (NCBI taxonomy): Eukaryota > Viridiplantae > Streptophyta > Pinopsida > Pinales > Pinaceae > Pinus > Pinus taeda. The sequence goes on from APFE030897883.1 coordinate 55,143, forward strand.
TAAACAAAACAAATAAGTAAACGTATCACAAACCAATAGAAGCATACGTTGGAATCCGATGAATATGAATTAGCTATCAGAAACCCCGTTGTTTCACATAATCAGTGTACCCAAACCCAAGGCTAAATAGTAAGATATTTATACGAAATAACGAGTTTTATTTTATCATTTTGAAACAGGTGAAGTTTTGATAGTATTTTTAAACTGTTGTTTTTCAACCTATGCATCTATGCATTATAAAGAGATATAAAAACTAATAATATATCTGAAATAAATTAGATAAAGTAGTAATAAATATAAATGTCTACATTTCAGAAGCATTATAATTTTCTTTTTATTACAATATTCTATCTATCTTATATTATTTGTTTATTTTTTAATTTTTAAAATAAATTTATATTTTAATAATCTAGAACTTTTTTTATTTGATAAATCTTATTAGTTATTTTTTTTAAAAAATGTAGAATACAATTAACTACAACCTCCATTAATTATACTATTTTTTGTTTTCAAAATATTTTTAAAAATAATTCAATAACCAATAAATTAAGAATATATATGAGTTTTTCAAAATAACAATAATAATAACTTTATTCCAAAAAGTTAATTGCTAAATAATTTTATAATAACATAGTCTGATAACACTGGTCCTATCTATGTTCTCTAACTCAAGGATAAAAGATTCAAGAAAAAGTTGTGTCAATGATGTTATCAAATCAGCAATGATGCATCTATTTTAAACTAATTAATAAATACTTGATAAGAACGATTTTTTTTTAATGAGATGAGAACTTGTATGCTGTATTTTTATTAAAAATTATAATAATTAAATGTAATTATTTAATATTTTAGATCGATAATAATTTACTAAAACAAAATACATAAATACAAGAAGTAACAAAAGAGATATGATCACATAAACATTTTCTATTTTATAAGAGGATGTTTATTTTATAGGTTCTCAAGGAGTATTTACGTTTGCCTTCTACCTTATGTAATTAAATAAATTAATAGACAATTAAAAATTAAATTAATTAACAAAGACTTAATAACTTTCATTCACTAAAATACAATTAATAAAGTAAATTGAGAAACCTTAAAATGTTTCACAAATTGAACATTTAGCGAAAAACCTAAAATGTTTAACCATGTGAACAATGTCCACCGTGAATTGATATGAAAGACATTACACATGTCACCGATGGACATTAATTACGTAGGAAATAAACTCTCATGATTACCCGTCCATTCACGGTCGGAAAGTGCTTCCTAAAAATATAGACTGAGATTTCACCAATGTCAAATCACTGTTATTGTTACCTGTTGAAACGCTTTCACAGGAGGGGCACATCCTACCAGCTGACGCAGGCCTCGGAGGTGGCAATGAAATTTTGAGAGCTTTTAGCTTTTCCGGCTCCATGTCAATTTTTTTGTTCTCGTCTACAAGTGTCTTTTATGTCTCTTCATAACCTCGCATTCCACTTCGACTTGCTTAAGCTTCGTCCTAAAAACAAATTCATAGCATTTAATTAATCTATAACAGAAATCGATCAATAAAATTGTCAAAACAATAGGATCTTCATCGGATCAAAACTTTTCCCAATTATAAATTTGCTGGAATTTAGGTTCCAAGTCACTCTTCAAACTTACAGGCCATATTATGCACCTGTGGATTCCAAAGAGATGATTTCCAATATTATAACATCAACACACAAAATACAATGAATGAATAAAGGACACGAACTAGACTTTCTAGTCTATTCTGGAACCACACTTCAACTTGTTGAGTACAAAGATTTAACTGTAAGGCGAACTCTTTCTTTTGCTTCTGCGGAAGTATAAGAAGTTACAACAGCCGAAATCATGAAAAAATCCCAAAGGATAAATCAATACTGTGAATAGAGACTTACAGGTTCAGGTGCCCTGTTCTTTCTAAAGCACTCTTCAAGAAGAGCACGTTGCTCTATGGAGAGTGTAGGCTTTTTCGTGGAACAACCCTCTTCTTCTACGTTGCTGAGCACCCTGGACCAAACTTGTCCATTCTCCAACTCCTCACCATCGACCCATTTCGGATTTATCCCATTGTTTCTTGTGTTAGAATCCACGATGCTACTTTTAGATGATGACACATTCATTGCACCTGCGACTTTGTTGTTGAAACATGATGCTAGGAATTTGTTGGCATCAAATTTACATGACACAACTACCGGATGGATCAGAACCTTCACTTCTCCCGTTGATCTCTCAATACCAACACCAACGTTTCCTGCACATTATCATTATTGCGATTGAAAACTACGGAGTTGTCTATAATGCGACTTTTTGGAGATTCCGGTGACGGAATCGGGCGGAAGAAATGAGGTTAAATCTTGATTTTTAGCAGTTAAAATGGTTTTTTAACTGCATATTTGGATTCAGCACCCTGGAAAACCCCTGGGAGCCATTGATTGTGCAGAAACTAGCCATCAAACTTGGGATTCCAATAAATTGTGGCCGGATTTTGACCGGAAAAATCCGCCAGAAAGACTTTCAAAAAGTCGCGTTATAGACTACTGCATTAACTACTGGTATAGCTGCCATAATTACTAATATTGGTTCCTGTGCCTTTCTTGTCCTTTTCGTAGCTTATAGCTACCCTAACTACTGGTATTGGGTCGTGTGCTTTTCCTGTCCTACTCAAGCTTCTTTTAGGGCGAGCGATTGAAATGTTAAAAATTACGTAAATGTTTTTGAAATTTCCAGTTACATTTAACTTATTATTTTAATATAGTATAATAAATTTTCAAAATTTTTATAATGATAATAATAATAAGATAATTTTTAAAATTAGAAAAATGATTAAAATATTTAAATATGAATTTTTTTTTTTTTCCTTCAAATTGATGTTTAAACCATCATATGGAATATTTTGGTTTTTTTTTTTTTAATATACTAAATAATATTATTCATCTATTAAATATAGTTAGATTTTTATTTTCATTAATTTTAAATTAAAATATTGGAATATTTATCTATATATTTTGGTTGGGTTTTTTCAAATTATTACATCAATTTAGATATATAATAATAAAATATGTATATGTATTTTTTTATTTTATTTAATATTTATTTATTTATATATTTAATATTTATGATAGTATATATATATAATATATATATATATAATATAAATAAATGTATTTTTGTTTTTATAATAAATTTATAGGTATATTTTTGTAGAAAGATTAATATACTATTTTGTGTTTTTTTATATATTTTGTAATTTTGAGTTGATATATATTATTTATGAAAATAATTGATATGATATTTTGTACTTTTATATTATTTTTATTTATTTTTTTCCATGGAAAAAGTCATAATTTTATTCATAAGATAAAATTACATTTTGTAGATGTTAAAAAGCATATGCTAAGATGTTCATCCGATTTTCACAGAAACCAAAAAAATAAAAAATGAAAAGACACAAGTGGAAATAGTATAGATGTGGGAAAAGTCAAGCTTTTCGCCCTTTTTCTTCTCAACCTTTCTTCACCCCCCCTTAGTCTCTGTTGGAGATATAAGTGCTAAAGTTGTATCAGCCACAGGTTGGGGGTTGTCTTTATCAAAATCTGATGTATCTGATATGTGTAGTCGCTTGGATCTACTAGTTTCCATTGTTTCTGGTATCCTTGCTGACTGTAAGTCTATGGGTTCTTGTGGATTTATGTCTTCTACTTCTGGTTCTTTGTTCATCTGATTGGTCTCGTTGGGAGTGGCACGTTCCACCTCTTCTTCCTCCTCATCCTTCGAGAGGTGGAGGAAATTGCAATCCCTTGGCCTATTTCCCTATTTCCTTCTTCCTACGAGTGTCTTTTTTCGTTGTTGGACACGTGCTTTGTAGGTGTCCCATTTGTCAGCATGTTTTGCATCTGAATGTTGTATTTTCATAATCTAAAACCTATATCCAACACCTTTGTCTATGCTTCAGCTGAATTTGATCTGGCAAGCCTTTGCTAAGGTCTACTTCCACACATATTCGTGCAAAAGTGTAGATTCTTTCCTCCAGTCTTTGTGTGTCCATTTTGATGTAACGCCCAACTGTATTACTGATTCCTGCAAGTACTTGTTGACTCCAGAAGTGTATTGGGAGATTGTGAAGGCGAACCCAAACTTGCATCTTAGAGACAACCTTTGTATTTGCATCAAAATCTGGGAACCATGGTGTGATGAAGAGTCTTGTGGACCCCCAGAACCAAGGTCCTTCCTATATTACCAAGTCTCTAGCCTCTACTGTAGGAAATTTCACTATGAAAAACCCCTTGGAACAGAGATGTATTTCACAATGTGTAGTCCAATTTGTGAAAATCCAGTGAAATAGTGATGAGCCCCAAAATTGGTAACTTGTTGGGCTCATTTGGCCTAATTATCCTTGTTCAGTCCTTGTTCAAATCCCTCATTTTCTATAGTTTATGCATTATTTTCAGTATGTTTATATCATTGGTACGAATAAGGGAAGTCACGTTTCCTAGGTGGTTAACACGTGCTTATTTTAGGTTTTTTGACACATATTGGAGCAAAGTCAAAGCAATCATGAGCTATAAGGCAACCAAGCTTGAGGTGAGGATTCGAAGGGGGGTTGCCTATGGCATTAAATAACCCTACCTCGGGATCTTCACCCCCAACTCCGAGCTCCAAAGACCACCAAACCAAATCTAGAAGGCAGTCAAGCAGCATTTAGAAGGGACTGTTTAACTCATAGTTTGACAGCCGAGTTCCAAAAATTGAGGAGGCCAGCTAGGTACCTCGTGATGTATAAATGTTGAGGCCTCAGCCTTCGTGAAAAGACTTTTGAAACTATTGTGTATTTTGCACCTCAGTGCTGCCAGTTCTATTTTGTTCTTTTGTAGCCATTTTTGGGATGACTCTTATGCTTATTTTTGGATAATGAGAAGCAGTTTGGTTTCCTATCAAATCTGAGTTTTTCATAGGAGCCATAGCTCTCAGGGTTGGGGGCCCAACCTGAGAGCCAGGGCTCCTTTTGTATTGTTACTTTTCCTTTACGTATCACTATTTTCCTTTATGCATTTGAACATATTTCTGTTATGTAGATTTCGTTATGTTGCTAGAATAGATCACTGTTTATGAATGAAATTGTTTTAGGTGCTTTGGTAGGATAATAACAACAAAACCTCCAAGAAAATGGACAACCACACTCCTGGTTTCACCTCATCCTTATTGGATTTGGGGCTGGAATTGAGGAAACAGTGCCGCCTCACAAAAACACTAGTTTGCTTGACTATGAAATCTTTAGTGTGCTTGTTTTTATTAGCAGAGATTAGTCATGGGTTTGGACACCTGAAATGTTTCTTTGCATAGATGATGTACAAGGTTTTGTTCCCAAATAAAGTTGTTGTTCATTTATGTTGCTGATGGTTAGACTAGACTAGTTCACGATTTGATCATTTGCAAGCCTTTGTTGATTTGATCAAGGTACACCGTGCAGGGAATCTTCTCCATTCTTTCATCCACCCAAAGTATTAGCTGAGCCACCTTTTCTATCTCTTAGCTAAGTTTCTCGTTCCCCATCTATCCTTTTTGTCCACGAAACTTTACCTCCTTACTCATCGTTGCCTTAGCCTTCTTCAAGCCAAGTCAGCATTCCACACCTCTTCACCGCTCCATCCACCAGTCCTTAGGCCATTTTTAGACCCCTATCCTACCTCTAGATCCATCCATGCACCTTCCCTCACTCATCCATCTCCTAAAAACCAATTTCCAAACATCCTGTAGAAATTCTGAAACATCCTGTAGAACCCATGCAGACTTCCTGTAAAAGCTCACAAATGAGGCTTCCTGATAGCCAAACTTTGTGAAACTCTCTAGAAGAGTGTTAGGGACTCCTTAGACCCTCTCTGCACCTTTCCAACCTTTTCCAAGCATTCCTCTTCCTTGATCCACCCCTGCACAGTAAAGCACAGTTCAAGCATATGCATGTGAAAATTGACAACTTAATCAAAAGTATAGGAAGATGCTTTCTTAGGACAAAGGTAGTTTAAACACATGTATTTTACCTTAATAGAAGTAATGGCATCTCTTTCAGTAGTTTGCACTCTCATTTTTGCATCAGTAGGACTAGCTGGTAGAATTAGGGTTTGCCAGGGTTTGTGTTTTCCTTCAGTTTGTCAATCTCTTTTCGCAAGTAGATTAGCTTCCTTTGAGTTAGCTTTCATCCATCACTTAAAAGCTTCTTCTAAAAGCCCATAGAAGTTGGCTAAAGCCCCTAGCGGACTTGTGCCCGCTGATCAAGTGACAGCTGCGGCAAGAGCTAGTACTTGTGCATACAGCACCGTCGCTTCCAAGTTTGTTACGAACAACCAGGTTGATAAAAGTAAAGAAGGGAGTCCCAGGAGTTGCAGCATTATTGTTGCAATACTGGAGCCCACCATCTTTTTGGTGCTGTTGCCGGGAAAGCGTCAGAGTATTGGTGATTGTTGCTTTTCTTCTATTTTCCACTACAAACTTCTGCTAAGTAGTTTATTTCATTTCCATTCTACAATTTCTTTTCCGCAAAAGTAAACTAGACATTTCCTGCTTTCATACATTAGCATTTCAATTCTGCAAGTGTAGCTTAGCATTCCACTCCTGCAATTTCCTTTGAGAAAAATAGATTAGTCCTTTCCTGCTTTCATTTCAATTCCACATTTTCATTTCAGTAAGATAGTTAGTTGCAGTTCACTTTATTTTAGCTTTGCAAGTACAAGAAAAAATATAAAAAGCAAGAAAAAGTCTTTCCATTTCATGCCTCGTAGGAACATAGATAAAACCGGTAAATTCTTACCCAACACCCCCACCACATCACTGAGTCAACCTTCTCTTTTCTCTGGTGACAGTGAGCCAAAAGAACCTATAGGTGAACCTCCTGAGATATACGAAGATCCTATAACAGAAGAAGAGTTAGGGAACACTCCATCTGAAGCCATGGCTGAAAACGGAAATGGTAGAAGAGAAGACAAGAGAATAGAGGGTGCCTTTTCTATTCGAGAGACCAATGGAGACATGAAAATGAAAAACATAAGTCCCTCTGCGCTACCTCATTTCCATGGTCTGACTACTGAGGACCCTGATACCTTCCTGTTTGAGTTTGTTGTCCTTTGTCGAACTTTATGACTATGCTGAGGATGAGCAAAAGCTGAAACTCTTTCCCTCTACCCTCAAGGATGCAGCATTACGCTGGTTCATGGGATTACCTGGAAACAGTATCACCACTTGGGCTCAAATGCAACAAGCTTTCAACACCAAGTACAGAGACTACTGTAGGTCCAAGGAAACTAAGGGAGAAATCTTTCGGATGACCATGGGCAGTGATGAATCTTTGGAAGACTATGAGGAAAGGTTCCAACTCATTTATAAACGGGCCAGGTGCACACTTGACCCGGAATCTCTGAAGTTGGTTATGCTCCGAGGAGTCCCTAAAGACCTTATGGACACCCTTAACCTGCTGGCTGGAGGAGACATCTACCAACTACCTTATGAGGACATAAAGAACGTGTTTAGAAACCATTCTAGGGTGGCCCGGAAGAGAGGTAGGGGGAATCATCTCTTAGCTAGCATCTCTTTCTCCAAGCATGAGTTTTCTAACCAGAAGGAAGACCTTAAGAGTGAAATGAGACAGACCATTGCCATGCAACTTGATACCTTCCGAATTCAGCAAAAGAAAGAAGAAGCTGAGAGGGCTTTGGCCATTTTTTGTCCCAGATGCACAAGGAAGCACCCCAAGAATGAGTGCCCATTACACTCAGTAGAAGTATGTTTCGTTTGTGAGGAAGACCATCCCACCAACCAATGCCCTACCTTTCCTGGATTTAAAGCCATGTACCTAGGGACTGAGGTGGCTACTGAACCTCTTTACTTCCTCAACCAAAGGAGGCCTCATGGACCCAGACCTTATCAGCAAGGAATGCAAGGGTCATCCCAAGCTTATTACCACCCCAACCAACCTACTCATATGCCTTCTTGGGATCCCCCTGCTCATCCTTCCTGGTCCGCACCTCCTCCGTGGTCTTATCCATCTCCATACCAAAATCAACCTCCTTCTCACTCGTTTCACTCTCATGCCCAGCCACAACCTCAGTGGAATGCACCTCAACCGGGGTGGAGGACCCAATACAACACTCCTCCCACCATTTTGCCTCCACTACCAACTCAACCTCAACCATTACCTCCTGCTCCTCCAGGACAACCCCAGATGCCTGCTCAACCGAACCCGAACCCCAACAACGAACAGGCCCAGCAAGTATATACTAGGGAGACAACATGCCCTAGCTATGTTGTGGAGATCCAGGAGATGAACCTGTGATCTAGGAAGGTCCTTCCAGAACGCCAACCTCCTCCCCTAGAAGAGGAGGAAGAGAAACAGGAAAGTGAACCCCAAGCCATTCCACCCTTTCCTGAGCGACTCACAGCGACCACACAACCCAACTTAAAGAAGGATGAGCTTCTGGGAGAACTCAAGTAGTTGTGTGTGAAAATTCCACTTCTCCAGGCCATCAAAGATGTACCGATATACAACAAATTGATTAAGGGGAAGTGCTTCAGGCACCTAGGCAGGCGAAAGAAAGATGCCTCGACCATCAATGTCATAGGACAACTGTCTGATCTCATGTTGGGGCAGGTAATCTGTCCGAAGTATTTGGACCCTGGGAGCCCTGTAGTTGATGTCCACATCAATGGCACCATTATACCCCACACTTTGATTGATCTAGGGGCTGCCATCAATGTGATGACCAGGGACACCATGCTTAAGCTCAATCTTTAGAGTTCCCTAAGGAAGACCTCGACAGTGTTGCAATTGGCAAACCGCTCCACCGTGACTCCTGAAGGGATTGTGGAGGATGTCTTGGTCTCTGTTGACTCCTGGGAATACCCTGCAAACTTTTTGGTCCTCCAGCCTAAGGCAAAACTCACGGGATATCCCCTCATTTTGGGAAGGCCTTGGCTGGCTACTGTAGATGCTTACATCAGCTGCCGAGCTGGAAGCATGACCATCAAAAATGGGCCTATGTCCAAACAGCTGGTCCTATACCCTCCTGCCCAACCTCTGCTATAACATGACTTACCCCTCTGGTTGGAAGAAGAAGAAGAGGATGAGGTCTACTCTGCACCATTATGTACAGTGGAAGCCAGCAAGGGAGGTCCTCCAACTGAGGATGATTTGATTGAAAACTTAATCCAAAATGCTTCCCCTAGTGTGCTATCCTTGGAAGAGTTGGTGGAAGACACCCAGGCTAATGCTTTAGTGGACCTTGGTGCCACCAATCCGACTACCCCCAGAGTTAAGAATGTGGAGTTTGGCCCTGAGAAGACTTTGAAGATAAGCTCCTCTCTCTCTCCCTCTCAGGAAAAGGAGCTATGTAGCCTCTTGACCCGCCATTTGGAGGCCTTTGCTTGGAGATACAAGGAAACGAAGGGAATCCATCCCTCAGTCTGTACTCATCATATCTACATCAAGGAGGATTGTAAACCAGTCAGACAACCTCAGAGAAGAATGAATCCAGCCCTCAAAGACATTGCTAAAGAAGAAGTGCAAAAATTGTTGGATGCGGGATTCATCTACCCCATCTCGAATAGCGAATGGGTTTCCCTCTGGTGTTGGTGCCCAAAGAAAAATGGGAAATGGAGAATCTATGTGGACTACAGAGAATTGAACAAAGCCACCAAGAAAGACCACTTCCCTTTACCTTTCATAGATCAAGTGCTGGATGGTCTGGCAGGGAAGAGGTTTTTCTCTTTCCTAGATGGGTTCAATGGGTATAATCAGATCCAAATCAGCCCGGAGGACCAAGATAACACCACTTTCACTTGTCCATGGGGTACCTTTGCCTACCATGTCCTTCCCTTTGGGCTATGTAATGCCCCTGCCACTTTCCAGAGAGCTGTATTAAGCATCTTTGCCGAGTTGGTCCATGATTCGGCTAGAAAATCTCTATGGATGACTTTACTCCTTACGGGTCTAGCTTCCAGGAAGCCTTATCCAACCTGGGAAAAGTTTTGAGCAAGTGCATTGAGATGAACCTCTCCCTCAGTCCTGAGAAATGTGAGTTCCTGATGACTGAAGGGACCGTGTTAGGCCATACCATTTCTCGCCAGGGGTTACAGGTGGATCCCAGTAAAGTTGCTATCATCAAAAGGGTCCCCCCTCCTCAGAAGGTGAGAGATGTTCGGAGTTTCCTAGGCTTAGCAGGATATTACCGTAGATTCATTAAAGACTTTAGTAAGCTAGCCTCGCCATTGTTTGGCCTCTTAGCAAAAGATGTTGAGTTTAAATGGTCGGATGACTGCCAGAAGGCTATGAATGAGTTGAAGGATAAGTTGGTGTCTGCTCCAATTCTGAGAGGCCCAAACTGGGCCCTACCTTTCCACATCCACCGTGATGCCTCGAACAAAGCCATAGGGGCAACCTTAGGACAAGTTGAAGAAAAACTCCCATATGCTATATACTTTGTCAGCAAAAACTTATCCAAGGCGAAAAGGAATTATACGATAACTAAGAAAGAGTTCCTAGCTGTGGTCCATTCCCTGAACAAGTTCTGACACTATATCACTGGCTATCAAACATTTGTACATACTGACCATGCTGCAATCCGATATTTAATGAATAAGCTAGATGTGAATACTCATATTATTAGATGGTTACTTTTGTTGCAGCAGTTTGATTTGACCATCGTTGACAAACCAGGTAAAGAAAATGTTGTTGCTGACTTTTTGTCTAGAGTGAATTTGAATACAGGTGAAGAAGAAACAGTGGATGACCAGATACCAAATGAGCATCTGTTTGCTATCTCAATACTCTCCCCGTGGTTTGCTGACATAGCCAACTATCTGGTCTCCGCCCAGTTCCCTCCGCACTTATCCTCAAAGGAGAAGAACAGAATCGTGAGAAAAAGTGCCTCATTCACTTGGATCGGGGGTAACTTGTTCAAACTTGGCCCTGATCAGATCTTAAGGCGTTGTGTAAGGGAGGAGGAAGTCTTTGACATCCTCCTAACTTGTCACGATGGGCCTTGTGGAGGAAATTTGCAGCCAAGAGGACTGCCTTCAAAATTCTATAGGCAAGCTACTATTGGCCCACTCTTCATGAAGATGTCAGAAGATATATCAACCAATGTGACCGATGCCAAAGGATGGGGAAACCAACCCCAAGGGACGAAATGCCTCTCCAACCTCAAGTGACTCTTGAGCCATTTGAGAAGTGGGGTATGGACTTTGTGGGCCCTATCAACCCTCCTTCAAGGCAAAAGTCTTACATCATTGTGTGCACAGATTACCTGGCAAAGTGGGCAGAGACCAAAGAAATCAAAGCAGCAACAGAAGAGAAGGTGGCCGAGTTTTTAAGAGAAAACATTTTCTACAAATTTGGCTACCCAAGAGAGTTAGTCACCAATCAAGGAAGCCAGTTCACTTCCAATTTGATTGAAGACTTGCTTGCTCATCAAAAAATCAAGCATAGAACTTCCACCCCATATCATCCTCAAGCGAATGGGCAAGTGGAAATCACCAACAGAGCATTAGAGGGGATCTTGACTAAGGTGGTGAGCAGTAGCAGAAGGGATTGGGCAGATTGCCTGGTTGAGGCCACTTGGGCCCACAACACCACTTGGAAGACCACAACCAGTTTCACACCCTATGAGCTTGTCTATGGGAAGAGAGCTTTGTTGTCAATCGAGTTTGAATACAACACATTAAGGATGGCAGCTCAGCTGGACCTAGATCTCAGCGATGCTCAACAAGAAAGGTTAATGCAGCTGAATGGGTTAGACGAACTTTGAATGCAGGCCCTCCTCCACTCAGAAGTGACTCAACTTCATAGGAAGGTGTGGCATGACCGGCACCTCAATGACAAACAATTCCAGCTGGGAGATTGGGCGCTGCTATATGATTCCAGACATAAGGATTTCAAAGGAAAGCTGAGAACAATGTGGCTAGGACCATATGCAGTGGAAAAGTGTAATGACAATGGTTCTGTCCTTATCCGGACTATTGATGAGGAAGCAATCCCCATGCTCGTCAATCGGCATCGACTAAAGATCTACAGGAAACCTCTTCCGAGGCAAGAGTTCGTCAGAACCATGGAAAAATCAGTGCTGGTCATAGAGAAGGGTTCTGCCTCTATTTTGGGCACACCCTGAGCATCATTTTATATTCAAAAAAAAAAAAAAAATAGAATGCAATAAAAAAGATCCTTGGGTGAAAACCTTTTTGAGGCGCCCAAGGCAGGTGGTAGGAGTGAAAACCTCATTGAGGCGCTCCTGCTGTCTCTCTCTAAAAAGAAAAAAAAAGAGAATGGGAATAAAAAGATCCTTGGGTGAAAACCTTTTTCAGGCGCGCAAGGCAGATGGTAGGGATGAAAACCTTATTGAGGCACCCCTGCTCTCTCTTTAAAAAAAAAAAAAAAAAAGGAACGAAAAAGAAAAAAGAAGAAAACAAGTTGATCTATGAAAGTATTGCAGGTTGCAGGTATACAGCGCACCAAAGGAGGACTCTCAACTCGAAGACAAGGGTCCCTATCAAGCTACCAGACAGCCTCTCATGCACACCCACCATGAACGCTCATTTTTCCAAAGTTTGGGCACAATCGGATCATGGTTCAACCTTCTGCAGGAAGCTATAGGACTTTCTACAGGAAGTTCTGTATTTCTACAGGAAACTACCTGTAGAACTTTTGGATGGGCCAGAATCGACTGCAGGGAAGAATTTGGAGCTTTAAGTTGGATGAAGAGACATGCAACCACCCTTTTCTTCCATCCTCCACTTGCTTCACCTCTTTTCACCACCGCCACTCCAATCTGAGCAAGCATACCTACATATGCAACCAGAACTCTGTTTTTCAAATAAGGAAAATTGTATTTTTTTTCAATCTCAAAAGTAAGGTCTTCTGAGGCTCGAGCACTCACCTGTTTAGGTGACCTCAAGACCTTTCACCTGTGCACCGTGACGCGAATTCTGTCAGCATGCACCCCAGGAGGAGAAACGGCTACAGGATTTCCTACAGGAATCCTGTAGCAGCTGATCCAGCTGGAGTACCTACCACGAAGACACCAGCAGCTCGCAGAATCGGTGCATGCCATGTTCACCACTAGAGGAACAGGTCTCCAAGACTCACAGTCAACAGCAGCCAATGTAGGGAAGCTCCAGCACTTGAACACGATGCAGCAGCAAGAAGATCCAGCATCCCGCGTCTTGAAACCTGGAAAAAACCACGTCCACGGCTACACAGGTAAGTAACCAACCTTATTTCGTCCAATTTCATAAGCTATACTCTGAATATGCACAACTGTGAAAATGGGCGGATTGAACAAGGCTGGTTGCCACTCAACTAGCCACCACAGCCAGTCAAGCGGCCTCGTAGGATCCGAACTGGATTGATTATGCCGAAAGGGTGGATAATTGGCACGTGGGAAGTGTCCAGTCGGGGAGAAGCGGAAGTATGACAAGAATGGCGGTGGTAAACACAGAGGGAAGAATTCGGCGGTCAGGGGCACGCTGGGGAATGATTGTAGTGACGTCGGCCAATGGATCATCAGGGACAGCTCACCCCCGCGCCATGAATTCCGCAGCAATTCGAAATCGGTCGGTTGATACTTATGATGCACTGCAGTCATTTATGAACACAACCGTTTTCCAGCCGAATGTGTGTCCTCCTCCTCTACAAGTGGTTAACCCGAAGTTTTTGACCTGTTCAAATGTCCTGCTGCTGCTCAGACTGGTCCTGCGCTACTGTAACCTCCTCCGAAAGCCGAGAACAACTTCTACAGGAAGCTGCGCTACAGGAAACATGACATACGAAGCAGTGTAGACTGTTCACGCCGAGGGTGGCGAATTTCAGTGAGGTAGGCAGAATTTAACCTCCCCATGCAAAAAAAAAAAATTCAAAGGTGTTGCATTCGACGTATGTTGAGGGATTTTATCCCCTAGGGCTTTTGGGTGGAACCCTAGCAGACTGAAAGTTGTCTAAACAAATAAACATGCACACACACAGCCATTATGCTAGCAAAATCTAATTCTAAGGTAAGAAGGACATACCTCAGGTCCTACGTTCGGGTAGTTCCTCAAGGGTCCAAAACCTTCTTCACATCCCTTTCGCTCCTTTGCCCTGCAAAACCAACAATTCCAAAGAATGCAGCAGTATATGGACAAAGATTTATACAAAAATCATCTTTATGTTATACAAGAAAGGAGTTAGTTATGAATTTTTAGACATCCATTCATACATGAAATTCAAACATGAACATTATTAACATAAAGAAGAAGCATATCGGGAACCAAGACGTGTTTCTTTATTATAGAAAAATAGAAAGTACAAAAAGAGTAATATCACCTGAGCA
>APFE030897886.1:0-14586 GCA_000404065.3 Pinus taeda
AACAGATGGCACTTGTTGAGGGGGAGCACATGCCTTTAACAAAGCATTGTTGGCATTATGGTTAGTAATCCTTGATGATGATGCTTACATGGCTAAATAATGTATCTTGTTATGATATGGTTATGAGTGGTTCATGATAAATCTCATATGATTCTTGGGGTTACATAGTTAATGACCAGATCACATTTGTGGATTGATGGTATATATATATATGATGCTTACATGGTGATTTTCATAAGGATAAGGAGAAGTAAAAAGCTTGTATACACAACATCATTACTTGATGCTGAGTCTCTCATGAAGATCATATAATACAGTTATGGTGCAGAATTCCTATGGTACTTGGTGATCATGCGGATGAGGATTGTTGATGTTGATGATATAAAGAAGCCTTGACAAGTGACCTTGTGCTCAAGATACATAGTGCTGGATACATGCATGACTACTCAAAGTTGCATTGTTGGAGACATGAGATTGATATATGATGATAGGTTGATTCTCACATATGTTGATTATTGATTATCAGGTCATTTGCAGGTTACTGATCTGGAAATAGCTGTACGCGAGTTTAATAAAGTGTATTCGCATACATACCTGGTATGTGGAGAAAAAGTCGCGTATATGGAGGCTTGATGGATATCAGAAGGAGCTGGCTCTAGTTGAAGATATTCTGAAGTGGGTCTGACAGAAAACATCCAACACAGGTTCAAGGGGAGCAGATAATATTCTAATAGTGCATTGTTGGCATTATCTTAGAAACTTTTGGTTCTGGTTCATAGTTGTTAATGATTTCAAGTGGAATAAGAGGCAGAAAGAGAACAGAAGGAAATATTGGTCGCTGATCTGAATGATGATTAACAAATGCTGCTGCTATCAGTTGTTGGTGACTTTCATCAGTCTTGGTCTAGTATCTCTTTTGTAGTATCTCTTTTATGGTGTCAAGGTCATGTAACGGCCTATGTTGGTTTCCCCACTATGCCTGGGATGGATGTTTTATCTCTTATATGGTGTCAAGGTCATGTAACGGCCTATGTTGGTTTCCCCACTATGCTTGGGATGGATGATGTAATGTTCTTGCTTTATCATGTGTAAACTTTTGATCCCCACCTAGTTGGGTAGATGATCCCCACTTGTTTGGGTGATGGATGTTTGTATTGAGTCTTTTGGTGATAGGAAGGTCCAGTATGATGTATAAAGTCATGTTCTTCTTGTAGAACATTTCTTTTGCAAATCTTGCTTATGCTCAAAGAGAGCATGAACATCACATTTCAGCAGTACAAAGACTCTGCATGTACTCAGGGGGAGTATGGACAGATTGGTACACATTGGCATATACAAAGGGGGAGCTCATTCAGAGATTTCAGCAGGTACTCAAGGGAAGTATGAACAACATAATGCTTATCTTGAAAAGAGAATATTTTGGTTCGCCCTTTGCCCTTGATGTCAAAGGGGGAGAGTGATTTGGTGTTGTTGCCATCAAGTCCAAAGGGGGAGATTGTTGGCATTATGATGCATGTGTTGTACTTGATGGCAACCCTCTCATAGAAGATCATCTCACTTACATATACATAGATGAATCTACAGAAGAGATATCAGATGTGACTGAATGCATGGGAGGCAGGACAACTCAAAGGAATCAGACGATAGTTCTAAAGTGTGACAAGCTAGCTTTGCCATCAAGTCCAAAGGGGGAGATTGTTGGCATTATGAGATAAGTGTTGTCCTTGATGGCAAACCACACAAGATGACAAATTATAGTGCAACAGATCAGTAGCAAAGAATTGACGATCAAACTACATAGAATGAAGAAAGCTGAGTATACATGCAGGTTCACTATATACCAAGTCGCGTACAGAGGTAGGTTATACGCAGGTTCACTATGTACCAAGTCGCATAGACGCAAGTTCGCTATATACCAAGTAGGGTATACACGCAGGTTATACTCACAAGTTCTCTATATACAAAAATGCGTATACATGCGGGATTGTTGATCAGAAGGAGCGTATGCGTATGCACGCACTTCCATGAACGGAAAAGCACGTACATGTAGGAAAAATTACTTTTGGTCCATGGTAGTTAGTCCTTGGTACTTGAACCTATGATTTTCGACTGTAGCATCTCGTCAGATGTGTTGATCCCTAGTATTGGGTTCATGGTATTGGTTTGTTATGGTTTTGGACCGTGGTATTATAAAAGGCCTAAGACTATAAAAGGAGAAGAAGATCATTAGGCAAATGCATTGAGAAAGTCTTGAATATCTGATAAAGGATGAGATCCAGTATGTAGGTTATGGGTTGCTTGATCTAAGCTAAGGAGGGAGCTCACAAGTTGATGGAGAACAAGATCTAAGGATAGATCGGGATCAAATGGTTTGAAATGAACTATCTCTATATGATTGATTATGTTTATTCTAGATCTGTATACTGATGCAAGTAATGTTCTGAACTGGGTATAAATTAAGTTTGAAATCGCTGCAAGTCATGATTGAATATTCAGAGATCTATACGCTGGTTGGCTTTGGTAAAAGCGCGTATGTACGCGGGTTCGGTTTTTCCAAGTTGCGTATGCACTTTAATGCATGATTTTGATGATACAGTTGGTTCTGAATAGTGTTGTAGAGATTCAGGGTTCTGCTCTGTGTTCTGGTGACTATTTTATTGACAGGGTTTCAGTATTGGGTATTGATGTTGCTAAGTGTTTTTGAGCTTCAATGATATTCATGGATCCAGTCTGAACATTGATGAAACATGGTCCCTGGAAGAAAGAGAAGGTTGTAGCCTTCTGTAGGCCAGCACCAAAATATAGAAACGTGGTACTGCAAGAGAGAAGAGGGTAGTAGCGCCTACGTACTAGTATCTTAGCTAGTACAAGAACTATGGGGGTTGTAGCTCCCTTCCGGGAGAAGCTGGAGAACGAGAGAGAGTTGTAGCTCTCTGCAGGTTGCAGCCTGCGTACTGGTAAAGGACTGCACCAGTACATTGTAAAAGAAGTTTCTTATTAAAGGAAGATAGAAACAAATTGCAGCAAGTGGTTTTCAGCCACATTGGGTTTCCACCTTATATCATGGTGTTCATGTGTGCTTCTTGTGTGTGATGATCTGTTCTGTTTATTGCTTCTGTTTACTGTTCATATGGTCAATGATGTTCTGATGCATTATCTAAAGATCAACATGTAATGGATTACCTGGCTTATAAATAATCTGGATATACGCTAGTTTCTTTAGACACAGTCGCATATACACACAAATATCCTTAACTGAAGTAGCGTATATGAATCTGAGTAAGAAAATGAAAAAGTTTTATTGATCTGATAATACTGATAAGGTCGGCGGAGGCGGCTGGTTGGTAAAGTCGGACTCGTCATGACGGTGAGGTCCTGTGCTCAAACCTGAGCGAGGGCGTTGACTAGTCGCGAGAAAAAGCTTATCTTGGGCCAAGCCCGTCCACCTTTTAAAGGTCGGCGGAGGCGACTGGTTGGTAAAGTCGGACTCGTCATGATGGTGAGGTCCTGTGCTCAAACCTGAGCAAGGGCGTTGATTAGCCACGAGAAAAATCTTATCCTGGGCCAAGCCCGTCCACCTTTAAGGTCGGCGGAGGCGGCTGGTTGGTAAAGTCGGACTCGTCATGACGGTGAGGTCCTGTGCTCAAACCTGAGCGAGGGTGTTGACTAGTTGCGAGAAAAAGCTTATCCTGGGCCAAGCTCGTCCACCTTTTTCGATGAAGAAGGAAAAAATGGCGCTCTCGGCTAAGGGTTTTGGACGTCCCAGTGCTTCAGAATGGCGCTGCTAGGGCCTGTCTCTCCCCCTCGACGTTCTCTTCATCTTTTTGGATCCGCGCAGCTCAGCTTATGAGCAGGTTTCTGCCGGCGGTAGGGCAGAAATCAGACCCATCATTTTTTGCCAGCTCTGCCTCTTCCGAGAAGGCTTTATCCAAAAACCCCGCAGGGCTTTTTGCTTGGCCACGATTGAAGACCACTTCTTGACTACGGTACAGCAGAAGCTCCCTCCGCATGAGGGTTCAGTTTTGTTTTTATTGATGACACTTACCCCCGGCTCGGTTCCTTCTCCTCTGAACCGCTCATGGGCCAGAAGCTCGGCTTCTTTTTTTCTCTATCTTCCTTCAAATCAGCCTCCGTCCGTGTGCCACCCAAGAAGTGGAAGTCTGGAAATAAATATGCTTCCAGGTTTTCTTGTTCTCAAATCTTCTGAAAAATTCCTGCGCAGGGAGGCTGCGTGGCAAGTGTTCGACAGAATACCACACAGGGATCTGGTTTCTTGGAGCAGGTCTCTAAGAAACCATCGTGAAATACAACATCGGATGATAGTCCTGCCTCTGCTTGGCCCAACAAAGATGGATGCAGCAAGCTTCAGAGAGGCCCTGCCCCCTCTCAAGCCAAAACAAGTGACTCAGTTCACATGCCGCCCAGCGAAGGGAAATAAAATACAGGCTCAGGCTGGGCCCCTGGCCGACCGTGCTTGCACCAGCGTCCTCTCGGCTCTGTCTTGCAGAGGACAATAGACTCCGAAGCACTCCGAGTCTTTCCAGATCCTAATAACGCTCCTCTCAGGCAAAACTCTACTTCAGTGGGTGAGCTCTTCAGATCTCGTGCAGGACCTCAAGCAAAATTTGAACCTCAAGGTGGGGATTCCTTCTGCTTCTCAAAGAATCCTCTTCAAAGGTAAACAACTTTAAGATCTCTTACCCCTTTCTTTTTACAACATTCAAAGAAATGCTTCCATTATTATTTCCTTTCGTTTGAGAGGGGGAGCTGCTGGACAGTCATCTTCAGCAGCAGCGTTTTCATATAAAGATGTTGTTCATGCTCAGAAACCCAAGAACTCCGCTTCACCAGCCCAAGCTCCAAAACCCTTTTTGGTGGACAAGCTGGAGGAAACCCCCTCCATTGAAGTTATGCATCCAACGATGGATAGCAGTTCCAACTGTTTGCCGAATTTGGCATTATTTGCGGGTTCAATGGGCTATGGCCACGCACAACAGATCTCTACAAATGGATTCACTCTAATTGGACCAACAATTGCAAGGTTCTTCTCTGTTCAAAATGTTTCTTCATTGTAGTTTTTGTTTAAAGTAAGGATTATCAAAAGGCACTAACTGAGGGTCCGTGGTTTTGGGACTCGACGGGTCTATTCTTAACCCCCTGGTTCCCAGATTTTGATCCCTCCACAGCTATCATTACCAAACTTCCCATCTAGGTTAGACTTCCTAACCTCCTGGTTCATTTATGGCACTTTGCTGTGTTTGAAGGTATCGGCAACACTCTAGGCCGCCATCTAGCCACAGACACCTCGAGAGGGGAAAGGGCATCTACAGCTTCGCCAGAATTTGCGCAGAAATAGACATGAGTAAAGGATTACCAGATCAGATCATTCTCAAAGTTGGAGACTTCCACTGGACTCAGACCCTGGATTACGAGAACACAGCGTTCCGCTGCAGAAATTGCCATCTCACAGGGCACCTTCATAGAATGTGTCTAGCGATTCCTGCCCAAAAGAAGAAGGTAGCTCCTAAGCCGAAATCCAAAAGCTGGAAACCATGTGACCCGCCACCCATTGATGACTTCAGTTCCAGCTCAGATGAAGAGGATGTGGTTGAGGACGAGATGGACGCTTCGCTTGCACAGGACCCGCCCACAACAGGTCCTGAGGAGTGCTCGGCACCTCCTCTCTCGCAGAAACGATCGCATGAGACCTCTCCTTCGGATTCAGACAAGGAGATCTCCCCGTCCACCCAGCTTAGTCTACAAGTCTTACCATCCCAGCCAGATCATCTTGGATGGGTAAAAGTTGGTAAAAAGAAAGGTAAAAAGGGCCGCACTGAGGATTCCACCCAAGTTGGGTAGAATCCTTGGCCGGGCTCTTGTCTCTTGGTGCGTCTGTATGTTTCTTGTTTAGCACTGCTCTCTTCCAATCTACGCCTCTAGGCCGAGGTGGATAATTCATCCTTTCCGGCTATCCGTTTTCCTGTGGGTTTTGTAGGAGGTCCTTTGGTCAAATTGTTATGTTCTCAGCAGAGCTTCGGGCTTTAGTCTGCCCGGGTAGTCCTTTTGTACAATATTTTTGTTTTCATAATACAAATGCTTACTTACAAAAAAAAAAAGGAAAAAAAAAGATAATACTGATTCACCCCCCCTCTCAGTATTATTTCCAGCAGAGTCATCAACCTAAAGAAACGAAAAATGATATTCAAGAAAAAATATCTTCACGTAGTGGTTCCGCTAGACTCAGCTGAAGGAGCACATTATACTGACCCAGTTCACAATGAGGAGAGCGATGATGAATTGGATTGTATTTACCAGATCACTATGCAGGATCAGGACTAAGTGAATATGACTGCGGATGTATGAATCTCATGGGACCGTGACAGTTCTTGCACATCAGACTCAGATGAAGAGATTGAGCAGTGGCAGAATCGATTGCATGAGGTATTGACACTAAATTGTAATATGATGGTTAGATCGCTACACCATGTGTTGGAGAGGTAAATCCCCTCTACGGATAGAGGCGATCCCTACTAGCCCAGAATGGGTCTAGCAACAATCAAACAATGCTATCACGCAAGTTCCTAATTGCAAATAAAGAGTAGGTGGTGAAGACCTACTTGAGATCCAACGCTTGAGTTCGTAGGAGAGATGGCGCTCGCGTTCCTTTGCCTTGGCCAGTCATGATCCTCCACTATCCACGTGAATGGACACCTGCACACAAAGAGAACAAACACAAACCCTAGCGTGAAATCTAATATATGCAATTATACATCAGTCAGGAAGGATATAATTCAACATCAACCATTACAAGTACAACGAGAATGGAACCATAATGATAGACATCTATTTATTAATATTCAACAAAGGAGAATACAACCAGCGTCCTAACGTCAAGTCCTCCTTTGGCTGGGTGCTCAGCTACACAAGTCTTGCAAAAGCTTAAAGGGGTGAGGGACAAGCTCTCTCTCTCTTTAGTGACAAAGTCTCCTTACTTAGGGAAAGCCTTATGGATAAAAAGAAGGCTTCTTGCAACTCCAACCTTTTGATGTCTTCCTTTCAGCACCAGTATTGCCACAAGAGTCAAAGCTATTAGAACCAGAACTAGCCCTAGAACTCTAACTAACTTGCTCAAGCCATGGGAACAAGCTTTTATAGAGGAAAAGGAAGAGATAAGGTCAATTCCCCACAATCATGGATTTGGCTTCATCACTTGGAAACTTCCATGGAATGGTGGCAAACAACTTTCCATCCAAGGAGATTCGAAGCCAAACCATCCTCACTCAACTTGGAATCAGTTTGGTGAATGAGGTGGATAGAAACTTCGGAGGTTTGAGTGGTTAAGAATTTTGCCCAAACTGGTTGGCGCGATTTCGACTCTGAGGCAGAGCGCCAATGGCGCGCCCTTCTTTTAGGATTTTCCCCATTGGCGCGGGCATAACACAGGGCACTAGCGCTAATGCAAAAGGGGCTATTTTTAGGGGCAATAAGCAGGAGATGTCTTAAGGGCTTATGAAGCTCATGTTTAGAGGAGAATAAGGCAAGTGGTTTCAAGTCTTGTCACTTCTCACAAGTCCCGGAATGGGTCCTCCAAAATGGCGGAGAGGGGTAACAGGGACGGTGACAAACGGTGACAAATTATTGTGTAACACCATGCAACCATGGAAACAAGGGACAGGCAACCGGATGAGGATACCACACAAGTGGTCATCCAACGCAACACAATGATTCTGAGACAAAGGTCGCAGGATGACCCGGCAGAGACATCGCATGCAACGATTATCCACGAATGGAGCACATGCCTAAAGATTCGGCGAAAGCGGCACAGATATCAGAAGCAGGTACGCACAAGGGCTAGTGGCTAGTCCTGTTCACCAGCAGCCCGTGACAAAGTCAGCAGGGGAATAGGGGGAAGTTCGCTCAACGTTTTCTCGAGAAAATGACCCACTGGGAAATTGAAGATACCACGGGTTCAATGGGCTGATACCAGAAGGGAGGCACAGATGACAGTGTCAAGAAGTAAACAGACAGGAGCCCAGACCAAGCAGGGTAGTAGTAGGCCTCGCGAAATCAAGAACCTATGGGCATGGCTCTGGAAGAAAAGCGTGCTAGTTGGGGAAGGAAGCAGCAAAATAAAAGGTAGAGTCTGTGCATGAGGGAATCAGGCTCGGTCAGGTATCCCGCAGAACGTGAACGTGCCACAAACTTGCTATCATGGTTGCGCCTGCACCTATGGAAGGATAAACCCCACACAATGATGCACAAAGAGATAATAGCTACAAAGAAACTCGGAAGGTGGTCGCAGCCCGGGCTAGTAGGGAAGTCCCAAAATCACACCAGGGGTGCGACCACCTGACTAGCTGTAGGAAGCACAGTCCCAACACCCCAAGCAGTTGAAAGAGGGTGCGGGACTATAAACGAGTCTGTGGGAGGTTGACACGACAAAAAGGTTCTCTACAGAGTCATATGTTCCACAACAACATGGCGACACCCGAGTGATGGTGTTGTCATGCGGAAAACTCGAGAATTGACCGTTAACATCACTATTCTTGATAAGACAGTCAAGTTATGTCAGGGAGGAGCGGGTGGCGGGCCATTAAGACGAAAGTTTTGAGCTAGATACGAAAATATTTTCCACCTAAACGATGTTAAGAAGCTGGAAGTGTAGGGAAGGGATTCATTCAAATTTACATGTTCATCTAATAACCTCTGGATGACACTGGGATATTTGAGATTGGCACTAGTAACAACCAGAAAACACTCCGCTACCAAGGTTTTGATGAGTACCATGGCGAGAACCCGAGCACGGTTCGTAGAAGAACTATACTCAACCCAAGAGGCGCTAGATGAAGCTTCTGCGATCCTTGAAGTCCCAAAATCCCCATGCACACCACGATCTCAAAAAAATAAGCAGCTAATGGGGCTAGTCAGGATATCGTCGAGGTTCAATAAGCTATTAGGAGCTAGAATGGGCAAAGGAATCACCACTAACGCTGAGGAGCACGATGAAGATTTTTAAGGCTTGATCGATCAGATTGATGCACAAGATGAGGATGAAGATGATGCTTTCCAAATCCCATCACGACCCCCATATATTCCCCCATGGATCAGCACGGTCAAGCTACCAAAGGACGTGGATGCTGCAAAGAATACGCTCCAAACCCCGCTTCTTCCAGATGAGATAAGGTTCGATGGGATGCCACTGGGCTGAGTCCTGAGTACCAAGTTCGAAGACTGGGACCTTGTAGACAGCAACAAGTTTCCCGAATTGGTTGTAGACAAATTACTACCATGGAAGTGGTTACTAGGTGTGGAGAAGGTGGGGTTACTCAAGCTAAGGTGGATACCTCACTATCACTGCACTACCCTCACCATCTGTGTTATCCGGCAATTACTATGTCTGATACATGATGGGTCTAGTTGGAGGAGCTGATTTAGATCATAGATAATTTAGTACTCCGGATTACCCACTTGCCAGTAAAAGGGAATGACCCCACAAACATAGCCAGAACAAGTAGCGATGCGGTTCGTACCAAAAAAATGAAGTCTAAATATAAGTTGGAGAAGCAGAAGTGGGGGTATGCAATAGAAAGCATCAAAGACCGAGGGGTGTGAATTGCTACCCAGTTACTAGCTGGTAAACTAATGAGGAAATGTCGTGTAGATGAGGTGCCAACTCCTGTCATTGCGCTTGCAGAACAGTGCACGACAGGGGTTCAGTTTAACTGGGCACAGTTCTTATGCGACGAATTTTTGACAATCTGTTAGGAAGCACAGGACAAAGGTAAGACATTTTATTATGCATGGTTTCTACTATCAATCCTTCTGGTTGCTAGAGAACTGCCACAGGGTTGCTAGTTTCCCAGCATTGAAGACAACCTACAGGAAGCAGCGCGATATACTTCGCTTTGGGCTACAAAGGACACAGCGAGGGCTTCTGACATCAGGGTTTTTTGGACCTTCATGGAGGGTACTATCCAGACACGGATCGCTCATTGACCTCGAACGTCTCCAAAAATCTACAACACTTTGCAAAGCACGACCAAGTTCAAAGCAGACATGCATAACTTATATATCCGGGCACGGAAGGATCCAAAGAAAGCATGGGTCACTCTTCCGTTCATGTCAACAGACGATACTATTTATGTGGTATTAGCAACTTGGCCCCAAGAATGGTGCGCTCTCGCCAAGGCTGTACTAGAAAAAATGGTAGTGCAGTAGTGTAAAAAGTACCTCCAGCAGCGACTCACTAACTTGGCAAAAAAGGCCCATCAGGGACAACAGGCAGCTTCATAGAAGGAAGCATCCAAGGAAGTGCTAACTGAAAGAACCATGAAAGATCAGGAAATGGCCTCGAACCACGATCTGCAACAGGAGAAGGAGATACAGGAATGCACAGAGCATCTTACTGAATCAAATTCTGTCAAGCGACCACGCAACATGGAATCATCGCACACTCGCAAAAATTCAAAGACAGCCAAAGCTCTGGAGAATGAGTTTCTTGACAGTAGCAAACCACCGAGTAATGTCCCTACCAATGCATTGACGGAACTAATCATCGAGCAGACATCTATGTTTGGGGATATCTGAGAGGAGTTGCAGGCACTACAGGTGTGACCCTCGGGTGGGGTAAGCCTACAATTAACTGAGGGCATAGCTGCAACCGACCAGATGGTGTGTAGCAATACAATTAACACATAAGTGTTGCCAGCAGGTGCTATCTTGGCCGAAGTAGAGGGGGATGTGCGAAGTTGGGGATTGAATATGGCTACTCTTCCTAGAGAAACCTTATACCAACTACATGATGGGTTAACTACTGAGCTTCGTGCCTGGGAAGGCTGCACCCTCCAAACAGTGATGGAGCAAAAGGAAAATCTGGAGCAGGTCAGTCTCCAACATGATGATTAGATCTCACACACCCAGGAAGTGGAACAAGCCATGATGGCCACTTACAGCAAGGTCTCGGAGTTAGCTATCCCAGTCGAACTTCCAACCACTGACAAGATTCATTGCATGGCCACAAGATTCCGTACGGCACAGGAGGAGGCCATGAAGGCTCAATGGGAATTAAATCTACAAATTGTAGAGCTAAAACTAAAGGCGCAGCCGGCCACACCGCCAGAAATCCAGGAGCAGCGCCGCGGTGAAATTCAAGCAGGATTGGAAATGATAAAGTGCATTGTATGAGATTACTTGGGACTGTTAGATCAGTCCCTTCTTACACTCAATGCCCTCCAAGAAGACCCGACCATACAACAAGTAGAAACCGAGGTGTGGGAGTTGCAGCAAGCTCATGACACAGTCCGAGCGACTATGCAGATGGTCTCTATCACGTAGCGGGGGACTGTTGGGTAGCAGAGGGCCCGCGTAACAGTGTTGGGGCTCAAAGCCCACAGTTTTGGGAAAGGTATGGTAAGGACTCCACAAAGTGCGCTAAGCGCGAACTGTAAATGAGTCTAGTCAAAGGGTTTTTCGCCCAAAAATGATGTAAAATAATAGGAAGTCAGCTTGCCCATGATCCGCGGACCATGGAAATATATAAATAGAGTGAGGCTCTATGAGTACTTTTTGGATCTGGAATGTAATGGGTTTTTGAAGAACCAAGTCTTGAAGCATCTATAAGTTTGAGTCAAGGGTGTTGGTAGATAGATAGAGGCTTTGTAGCTATGTGTGCAGAGGCCTAGTAGAGTCCGCAACTATGTGCGCGGACCCTTGCAACGGAGTGTGTAGGGTGGATCTGGATGTATTGGTGAAGGTAGTGAATAAAGATAAGTGGATTCTGAAATTATGTGTTAAATTTGAATTATTGCATATCTGTCTAATTTATGGTTGATATAACTGTTTGATTTATGCGCGTATGCTAATGTTATGAGTCTATTTGAATCTGTATCTTTTCTAGGTGCATGAACTGGTTATTTCTATTAAATGTTTGCTTAAAGACCATAAAAAGTAGATCTAATCTATAAACATCGCTTTAATAAGTATTAAGGATTTTCCTGGATCCGGATCTTGTTGTGATCTACAACAACCCCCCATTTCATATCATTATTATCCCAAAACTATAATGTGAAATGGGTCCATTTTTATTTTTAATTGGTATCAACTTAGTCTTACTCAAAAAGGTCCGAAAACAAAATAAAAACATTTATAAACCTTTTTGATAAACCAATCAAAGGCCTTATATATAAATGATTAATATTTTATCATTGCGATAAAGCGATCGCAAGATCGCATATCGCAATGACAAAGGAGGCATAACTTAAAGACCCATTGGTTTTCTCTGATGCGAAATAGGCTATCGGATATCGGCAATAATAAGTTGGCGCAATAAAATTCCTTTTCACTCCGATGCGATGCGATATCGCTATCAGCGATCGGTGATTTACCATGCATGCTTTTAAAGTGCCCAGATAATACTCCCGATGCAATGCGATGTTGCTATCGGTGATTGGGGATTCCAAATGCAACCAATGTTACAATTTAAGGTTTCCCCAATGCCCAATTGCGATAAGGCCAAAAGCGCGAATTTCAAAAAATCTTAAAGCGGGTTTATTACGATTAATTCGTATTAAAATCCTTATCTTCCGAATAGCCATTCATCTGCACTCAACCGCTAAAACATCTAAGGCACGCTTAAACAAATCATTCGGCCAATAATCGAAATGATGGGAATTTAAAGGATTGACAGGTCTTAACGGCCATTTAATGAAACAGTAAGCCTAAAAATATTTTCACAGATTGTATCCAAGGCCACCTTAAGTTAATCATTCACCATGCATTTATCGATATATATCTCACTCATATTCGATTTGCGCTATCAATTTTTTGTATTACGTTCATTATCACTCCTATGCAAAACTCTTCCAAAGTAACGAATTCAAGCAGAATGGGGAAGAAGTCTAAGAAAACTACAATCGCTTTCGCTTCGCCGACCACAGGACAACTCATCGTTGATCCAGGAACTAAAAATAAAGGATTGATATCAGATATTACATGTCTAGGACTCGGCAAAACTACCTGGCAAGGTACTTATAATTTGATTGAAGCCGAAGAACCAGCGATGACAGTAGTACAAGCCTCAACAGATAGTTCTCGAAAATCTGATGCCACTCTAAAAGACTTAGCCAACTCTTTCCTTCATCGGATAGCAGCTCAGGAACAAATTCTCCCATATATGGATGTTGTGAGATGGGAAATTCAGGAAATCCCAATCACAGACAGAACCTTCAGCACCAGAGATGGGAGAATCTTCGGTTCATTTCAAGCTGAGGATTTGAGGCAAATGTATCATTTACCTGTGCCAGAGAAGAAGTACAACATGGCATTTCTAGAGAAATTATGAGATGAGAATGAGACTGAATCCGAACCCATTCGGGAATGGAGGAAAAATCCGGAAAAACACAAGCATGAATCTTCGAGTAAGTACTCGGTTGATTCTCTATGCTCTCCTTATTGCTATGCTGGGATAATGATGTCTAGTTTGTGGGGGTTACATGATTCCGCTAATTTTACTATAGAAATGATTCCCTTGATGGAAGCGGCATGTAATGGTGAAATAATGGATTGGGCAACTATACTGTCCGATAAGTTAGCAACCGCAATTCTTGATTTTAGAACCAAATCCCGCGTTACTGAAAGGCCTATTCCCCCATTCTACTATAGCGCTTATATGCTAGACATCCTATGTTTTAAATCTGAATTTCCTGTGCTCGAATGGAGGTGGACGTCGCAAGACCCCACGCCTATTCACATATACCATCAGAAGTTGTGGAAAACCTACTACAAGCACCATTTATACCAAATCTGCAACGGCTTTATGTTGCCCATTCATCATTCTATCTTTAATAAGCCTGCCCCTAAGATTTCCTACCAAGCAGGGATTGATTTGACATCAATAGGAAGTTGGTTCAGGGAGGAAAAATTCACTTATATAATAATTTTTGGCAGTCAAGCCAAACCTCACGTTCTTCCTTTGTACATACCTGATAAACTATTGGCCAGGGAGATAGCTTATCAAATTATCTCCGATGGAGTTACACAAACTCTAAAAAAGAATAAGAAGCAGTTCTAGCCCTCTTTTCCCCTGAGATGTGGTATCTACACTCTACATGATTTCAAACATGCAAAGAAAGAATCTGAAAAAATAAAGTCATTAACTCTGGCAACTATCCCTAGTAGGCGATTTGATCCACACAAAGTCGCCTATAATGCACTCGAATAGGCCAAATTGACCAAGTTTGAGCATAAAGAAGATAGGTTCGAGGACTTGTTCTCATCAGTCGAGTCAATGTACCAAGTTAGATCGCTGTCTATAATTGAATACAAAGATGAAGGATTAGTTGAATTCAACAGACTTAGAGAACAGAGGTTGCAAACTCTTCCTCTAGATCTGTTAGCGACAACCCCAATAACAGAATCAAGCAAGCCTGAGCTACGACTTATTAAGGAACCTCCTGTTACATCAAAGTAAAAGGAATAAGTACATGAGAAAAGACAAGAGGAGACCCAGGCGAAAGAGCAGGAACAGAGTAGCATAAATGTAAATGAAAATACTCAAATTGACCCGAAATTGCTTCAGGAATGGCAGCA
>APFE030897888.1:11434-24639 GCA_000404065.3 Pinus taeda
AATTGCCCTCTATTACACAAAATCTTGAGGCTTTCATTTTTAAGAACCTACATTTGGTCCTGTACAATCCTGGGGGAGCACACAGGTTTTGCAATATATAACAGATATCAGTATACCACAGAGATTGTTCAAAGGCTACATTGATCTTTGGGGTCGCCAGCTCCGGTTCACTGTCCAGTTGGTTGATGTCCAAGGCTTGGAAATTTGTTTAAGACATAAATTTCGCCAAACCTTGCCCTTTTATCAATTTTTTATGTTTTATTTCAATGTAAAATTCTAAGATGTTGGCAATCCATTTTCCTCTTCTGCCCTCCAAGTTCTCTTGAGTGAGTATGTCTTTGACAATGGGACTTGGTACATAAGCTATAACATGGGAGTATAGGATGTAGATTCTAAAGTCTTTGATGGCTTTGACCAAGGCATATGCTTGCTTTTCCATGATCTGATATTTTAGGGGCGCATCTCTGAGAGCTCTACTAAAGAATGCCATAGGTCTCTCATTTCCTTGGTCATGTTTCTGTAATAGGACAGCAGCAATAGTATGCTGGGAAGCAAAAGAGAAGATGATAAACTCTTTTTTAAATTGAGGATTTGTTAAGACTAGATTTTGTGTAAGGGCCAACTTTAATCCTTCAAAAGCTTGATTTGCTTCTACTATCCATTTCACCTTGGAATCCTTTTTCAGCATGTTATTTAGTAATCTGCTTAATTCTGCCAAATTGTGGATGAATCTCCTGAGGAAGTTGATCTTTCCTAGGAATGCTTGTAATTCTTTGATGTTTCTTGGGTGAGGCATTTGCAAGATGGCCTGTATTCTGTCTGGGTCAATCCTAATGCCATCCTTCGAAATAATATGACCTAATAACTTGCCTTCTTCCAAACCAAACAGGGATTTCTTTGGATTTAAGGAAATTCCATACTTCTTGCAAGTTGTGAATATTTGCCTTAGATGTTTCAAATGTTCTTCGTCAGACTTAGAGAAAGGTGTAAGGTCGTCCAAATAGATGACAAGGAAATCATGGATTTCTTTGGCAAAGGCAATATCCATTGCCGTTTGAAAGGTGGCTCCTGCATTTTTCAACCCGAAAGGCATTTTGACATATTTGAAGGTTCCCCATGGGGTTGTAAATGCTGTTTTGTCCTGATCATCAAGGTGGACTAGGATCTAGTTAAAGCCTGAGAATCCATCAAGTAGAGAGATTCTTGAGGCCCCCACTACTCTTTGCAAGATATGATCCATCTTGGGTAAGGGGTAATTATCTTTTAGGGATACTTGATTCAAGTTCCTTAGATCAACACAAAGCCTGATTTCACCAGTTTTCTTTCTTCCAGGGACCAGATTTGAAATCCATTCTGAGAATCTAATTGGTGCTATTATGCCAGCTTTAAACATGTTTTGTACCTCTTTCTCAATTGATGGGATAAGCATGGGGTTGATTCTCTTCAATTTTTGTTTAAAAGGTTTCTGATTTGGCTTAAGTGGGATTGTATGTTGAATGATGGAGGTATCATAGGACTTTAAATCCTCATAACTCCATGCAAAGACATATTGGAATTCTTTAAAGAGGTCAATGTATTTAGGCTTTTGATCAGGTGGTAAAGATGCAGATAATTTAATTATCTTGGGATTTTCAACAGTTCCAATGTTGCACTCTTCAATGGCAGCATTAAGGGGTTGCAATTTTGGTTTTCTAGGGACATCATTTGAATCAAAAATGTCCTCCAATGGAGTTAGGCCTGTTGGAAGAAAATTGTCTTTCCATTGTATAACTTCAGCTTTAGTATCAGCTATTTCCTCATAATGAACTTGTTCAAGTTCTTGTATTTTCTCCTCGTCAAAGTTTGTTGGACAAAGCCTTTGATTGGCTGATTCGAGTGAGATATTTGTGTGGTGTTGTTCAGCTAGTGTTTGTGGCTCACTTGCAGCCTCTGTATCAATGTTCAGTCCTAAAAACTCTTGCTGCAGAGTTAAGAAATTTTTTATCTGTGTATCATCCTCAAATACCTGCCAATCCTTGACATTGTTTGGGACCGAAGGTCTGTGTTTTATCTCAGCTGTAAAGAAATGTTGAGGTTCAAAAGGTAGTTTCCAAGTGCTTGCAAATGTGGCCAAACTGTGAGCATGAAGGTTATGGGTTCTAGGAATTTTGGTTATTTGGAACTCAGTGAAGGAATTTAGTATTTCAACAGCAGCAGACCTATAAGATCTCAGTCTTTTGTCATTAGTGACAAAGTTTCCTTTTACTTGTTGGATGATTAGGTCTGAGTCTCCTAGGATTGAAACTTTTTATGGCCTGTAAGGATTTTACTAGTTTAAGGCCTAGTAAGAGAGCTTCATATTCTGCCATATTATTGGTGCACCTGAAGTTTAGCCTATAGGCTCAGCCCTCTGCATGATTGTTTTGTTTGTTATGTATCCAAACCCATGCCCCTGCCCAAAATTTGTTGACTGATCCATCGAATTCAAGGAACCAGAGGACTTCTTGATTTAGGGAAGGATTGTCAACTGTTATGGGACTTGGCATCAACAATTTGAGATCTTGGCTTACATTTGGTTTGTCTTCTTGCACATTTTTGTCTGTTGACTTATCAACCACTATTACTAGCTCAGGAGTTTCTTCATTTATAGTTCGATCTTGTTTGAGTGTCTGGGTTTCTTCATCATTTGAGGGACCTGTATTGTCATTGAAGAGAATATAGGAGTCTATGTCAGAATGAACAACATATATGGGAAAGTTTTGAGGCTTGTCTTCACTGTTAACCATGTATTTCATAAGTGACTCTCTATATAGCCTCTTGGGTTGACCAAAGACTGAGATGGTGGCATATGACATGTCTAATTGTAGGAACCTTGGAGTTTAGCCCCCCATGATCTTGATAACAACATTCCATATTTGGGTGGGATATCAGCAACTACAACATCCATTAGAATTGTTTTATTTGGGTATTGGGCCAGTGACACACAAAGATCTTTTATTAAGCCTAGACATTTTACTTGGCTGGAGTCAAATGAAAATAGGTCCTTATAAGGTCTTGTAATGTCCAGGTTGAGCCTCTCCATCACTGATTTAGGCATAAGGTTGTGAGAGGCGCCTGAATCAAACATTGCATTATGTAGTATCTTATCATGAATATGCAAGCTGACATAGAAAGGTAAGATCCCTGTAACTGCTGCCTTTCCATCAACCTCTGGACCAAAAAGTAATTCTGGGGTATCATCTAACACATTGACATTATCTTTATTACGAGTTAGTTGAAGAGAGTTCTTGATTTGTTGTTTGTAGATGTCATGCTTGGCTAATTCTGAAAGAGGAATAGCTATCTTCAATTTGCCAATTTCAGCTTCTAGGTCAAATGGTCTCTCGGTTTGATTCTTGGTATTGTGGGTGACAGTCTTTTCCTTGTTTATTGAGTTTTCCTCTTGATTTTTGTCTTGATCATGAGACTTATCCTTTTTACTCATCTCTTGAGTAGTATTTGGATTAGGCTGCAAAGGTGGTGTAGCCATGGGCTTTTGTTTTGAGGGGAATAGTTCAATTATTTCTTCAACGATTATTTCATTTGTAACTGAATCAATTTTGTCCTGTGGTTCTGTAACTATGGTGTTTTTACGTTGCAGGCTATCTTTTGCTTTTTCAGGCTGTGTCACATTTGTAGTTCTGCTTCTTAGCTTGTATTGTTTGTGAAATTCATAAACGGCTGTGTCATAACCTTGTTTAAAGTCAAATGACTCACCTGACCTGGTTTGGAACTGCTTAATGTCATCCTCCTTGTGATCTTCATGACTTAGGAAAACTTGCTGCTCATCATTTAGGCCCATTAGGTTAATGTGGGTGTCATCTACTTGTTTATTTGAAGTGGATGCTTCAGTATAGTTTTCCTAGAAGGGAGGTCTTATCTCTGGATCAGAACTGGCCTTGCTAATGTTTGGGTTTTGATTTCTCCTAAAATTTGGGTTTCTGACAGGGTTACTTTGTGGTGCTTCCCATGATGACTTTCTCTCCACAGATTCCACTCTGTCACCCAACCTTTTCATGCTAGTGAGTATTGCATCCAGTTTCTAATCAAAGGCTGAGGGTTCTTCTTTGAAGGTGACTCTTTTTTCCAATCTTGCCCTATTCCTCTTGGCAATAAGGTTAGCCTCCACTGTAACAGCAACTTTTTGTGCATCCTCAAGGGTTTCAGGGGCTCTTTCCTTCAACTGATATGCCATGTCAGGGTCAAAACCATCAGGGAATTTGTATAATGCTAAATCAGGGGGAGGTCTCAAATTCTGCGGTATGGCGTTGTATACATTGTTGAATCTTGCACAATACTCCAAAACGGTCTCCTGAGGGCCTCGTTTGATTGTATCATATTCACCCAGTATGTGCAAGGGATCTTTCTTCTTTTCCCATCTATTAGTAAAGGCATGGTAAAGGTCATCAGGAGTTGTTATGGTATTTTCAGTGAGTGACCTAAACCAGGTTCTTACATCCCCTGTCAGGCTCTGAACAAAAATTCTCATTCTTACACTGTCATCATCAATTTCATTGTTCTCAAAATGATCTTGCATTCTTCTGGCATGCTGAATGGCCGTGAAAGGGCCAGTGGAGTCAAAGTATGAGATTTTGGATTGGTAGTCATGAGGCAAGGCTGCAGCATTAGCAGGTAACATCTATTGGCCATATTTGTAGGGTTTATAGGGTTAACCTGGACAACAGAGATTACTGGGACAATGGGGGTAATAGGTAAGGCAGAGACTACAGTGTTGGTCAAGGGAACATGTGAAGTGGATGAAGGTGTGAAAGGAGGGCTTTGAGATGTAGATGGTGAACTAGGGGAACCAGGGGTAGATCGGAATAGGACCTTGATTGGAGTGAGAACGGGATTAAGGTAGACTGTCTCAGGGCTCAGGTTAGAAGGATTTTCCTATTTTTTCTTCTTCCTAATGTTTTTAGGGATCGTGTTAGGATTCTCAAAAACAGTTGGTGGGTTACGGTCAAGGTTGGACCTTGTATACCGTTGATTCTTTTTGGGAGCCAACTTCTAAATTCTTTTTGAGTAATTTTAGGATCTTCTTGTGTCTGCAAGGGCTAGACAAGATTTTGGAATGACTGTGTATGCCCTACAATTAGTATGAAGATAGACTGAAGCAGCTTTTATGTAAACTTGTTAATGTAAAACAGAAACAGCTTTCAAGGCTTGCTGGCTAACTTTCAGGCTTCACCTGTAGCTTTAGGAAATATACAGTAATTAGAAAATCCTGAGGTTGTCCCCAGTGGAGTCACCATTTATGTTAACACCCAGGTTATTCCCTATGACTCCCAAGGGAATATGGCTGGGGTAATCACTAACCAACTTTTGGATTATAGATCCTAGCCTATCTATAATCAAAGAGGGCTCTCTCTTTAAGTTTCAGCTATGCTTTGTGAGTATCTTAGGCTAGTTTAACGTTTTAGTTTCCTGTTTAATACTTTGGTTGGTGAACTTTTGTTGTAAGAAGGGCATGAAGAGTGCAGAAGATGCTAATCCATTGGGCATATGGAGTCAGAAAAGTGAGATAGTTCTGGTGCCTGTGATGGAGAAAGTTTTGCTGCAAGGCTAGATGGCTATTGTTAATATAATTTTCCGATTTTAGTGAGTGAAACAATGGGATATGGAGTTACCGATAGTGTGATATCAATTTGAACAAAAATATCTACTTAGTAGCATAAAAGAATTACCAAATAGTGACTGTGAGATATTCAGAGCTTATTGGAGCAGTTAAGAATTCCAATTTAAATAGCTGAAAGTTATGAAAAATATTTATAGTGAAGATAGATTGAGATCAGGGTGTCTCCATGGAAAAATCCTGAGCTATTCTTTTTCTTTCTTTCCTAGATTTAGAACAGCATGTGAGAGTTATGTGTTAAAACAAATAACAGAAAACATTAACAGAGATAGAGAAACACTTATTATATCAAGCCATAGCACTAGAATCCTGTAGCATTCAATTGTTCCAATCACAGCGTGCACCAGTAAGACTCAGTTCCTGTAAACTCCAAGCTTTATTTATAACATCCTTCTGCAAGTTACAACCGAGTTCTCATTTCTTCATAAGAGAACAACAAAACTAACAACAACCCCTTCAAAATTTGTGCGAGGGGGAATATATACAAATAGGTCTTACAAAATATCTAACTACTGAGTCACTTGATACATTAACTATGTTCACCAACTTTACAAAATATCAGATAAGAAAGTTATTGCTACTCTGAGTGTAAGATAAATGGTCTTTAATGCTGTCACGCCTCTTCTTGACCTTTGGAGGAGAGTGAGTCGGTTGAGCTTTTCTGCTTTAATGCTGAATGATGTGAATGATGTGTCTTTATGCTCTGTCATGCTGAAGCTTTTTTCGGCCCTGCTACTTGTAGCTGTCATTGCTGCTTTTGGTGGTTGAATCTTCATGTTGAGGTGGCTCATTCCACCTTTTGGTCATAGTATATGCATCACACTTTCTGAATGTGATGACTTATATATTTTGATGACAAAATTTAGATGAAGCCTCTTGTTTATAATAATAATTGTATCATGGAGGCCCACCAATCCTGCGTAGGCAATTGATGCCTCAAAATTGCATCCATGGTCTCATTTGCCTCTGCGTATTTGTAGAAGTTCGGAGGCACTTCAAACAGATTGCTAATCTCATTCATAATAAAAAACAAATTCTCTACTCTGTCATAGAGACTTTGCCGAGATGCTGGCCCTGTTTCCTGTGAGCTGCTTGATCTTTGACTGATCCGATTGGTGGCAAATGTGTTCACCCTCTTTGCATAAAATTCATGTGATAGAAGTTTTCCTGCACTGTTGAGCAAGCTGGGGAGACCTCTGCCCTGTAATGCTGCAAATTTGTCCATGAACTTGTTTACCTCTGTTTGCATATCTTGGCTTCTTCTATCCAATTTCTGTACCAGGATTTTCAGTGTGAGGACCCTCTTAATTAGCTGGATAGTCTCCGTCTTATTGGAGATCCCAATTGCTGCCAGCTGAGGACCTGTCCGGTTATTGAGCACATTGATCATTCTGTTGGCTATCTCAGGCATATTGCCTAGGGATGCTCTTGCTCTATGCACTTCCCTTTGTGCTTTGCCTATGAGCTCCATTTTCTCATGAATGGTTTCAATGTATTGCCACTGGTCTGTTATTGATTGGCCAATGTGGTTCCACAAAACTCTTCTGATCTCAGCCACCACTTTGTCAAGGGTGAGCTCTTTCTCCAATTCTTTTATCCTTTCCTTGAGAGTTTTTATTTCTCTCGCTTGCCACATTCTGCTTTGATTTATCATACATCTCATTCAGCTTGGCCAAATTCTCCTTGGCTCCATTCAGTTCTGTCATCTAGGCTTCGAGGGCCTGGACTTCATTCAACAATTTCTACATGTCGAGGCTCGGAGCCTACTCTGTAGATGGTGCTGGTGCTGCTGTTGATGTTGATGGTGCTGCTGCTTCTGTGGGAGGAGGAGTGATGTTTGGAGGCTCCTCAAGGTTAATAACCTCTAGAGGGGGCTGAGAAGTCTAGCCTCGCTCTTTGTGTTGTAAGGCTGCCTACAGTGCAGCCTTTGTGTCTTCTAGCCTCCCTTCTGTCTGCACTAGTTGCTTGTGCAGTGCTACCAGCAATGTAGCTATCTCTTGTTCTTGCTTCTGCTGAGCAACCTCATCTGTTTGGGGGTGAATGGTTCCTGGGAGCTTTACCTTCTTTCTCAGGGCTGCAAGGTCTGCATCTCTTGTTTTTAGCAGCATCTGTATGGCCTTTGGGTCCTTGGGGTCATGCCCCAGCTCTATAATTATATCTTCCAAAGACTTGATCCTGTTGTCTTTGGCCAGGGAGGATGCTTTCTCCAACTCCAGTTGGGCAGCTGTATTGTTTAGGCTGTTTTCCAGCGTTTTTGCCAACATTGCTTTGTCTGCCAATGTTGTATAGACCATTTCACCCGTTTGTTTATGAAGTTCTATTTGGTCCATGGGGTGAATGTCTTTTGCAAGAACCTCCAGGTTGGTTCTTATGTAGTCTGCAGCTGACTGTGGCTGCACCGTGGTGGGCATGAAATGACTCATGGTCATTTTTCCTTCTGAAATGTCATAGGCTGACATAAGCCTCTGTTGATTTGTAGGGGCCATCTTTAGCAACTGATTGTAGATTTGGAGCCTGAGTGGCTCATTTCTTCTCTTGATATCAGTAAACTGTTGCTTGATGCTTACCGCTGCTTTCCTTTGATGACTTGAGGAGCTAACCTCTCCTCCAAGATGTCTCTCTTGTTCCCGCTAAAAGGAACTAGTAGATACCTCCATGCTTGGTGGGCCCATTATCACCGATTGACCCATAGGCATTTCTTCCTCAGAGAGGGGATTTAATCTCTGCCTTTTCTCCCCTTGATTCGTGGACGTGGTAAGGGGAGTCTCCTGCTCTCTGTCCCTCTTCTTTCCTTTTTCCACCTTTTTTGGAGTTTGGAGCACTGAGGTCTCCATTGTCTTCTCTTGCTCAGAAGGTATGTTCTCTTGAGCCCGTTGCTCAGTAGGTGCTGGGGCTTCAGCCATTTGTTCTTGCTGCATAGGCTGCCCCTCTTCTTGAGGTTCTTCTTGCTATTCTTGTTGTTGTTCGACCTCCTTTTCTACCTGCTGCTCTGTTTGTTGCTCTGTTGTTGGAGGTGGTTGTTCCTGCTCCACCTGCTTGCCCTTGTCTTTATTTGTTTCCTGTTGGCCAATTTCGGCTACTTGCTGCTAGGCTGTGGAAGATGAGGCAGCTGCTCCAATTTGCCTTTGATTGGAGGAAGAGACCTGCCCACAATGTTCCAAGTCAGCCTCTTTCTCAAGATTGCTTGTTTCTCTTCTTAGCATTTCTTATTGACCAATTGACTCTTCTAAGGTGCCTTCTTTCCAGCTTAGGGCATTGGCATACTTCTCAATGTGGGGCAGTTTCGCATGAACATAGCCACCCAATTTGTATTTTATTCTCCTAAGGGAAATGAAGTGATTGGGGTCATAAGGCACCCACTTGAAACTGGTTTGAAGTCTGAGGGTCTCTAGAATCCTATCAGCTTCCTTCCATCCTTCCTCCTTCTTATTGTACAAGAAGGGGCCCAGCTGATTCCTCACCTTTAGTTGCACCTTCTTGCTTTTACTTTGGAAATGGACAAAGTATGCATTTCCAAACTGCCTGAAGTACTCTAGGGCAAAGAGTCTCATAGGGACATATTTTGGCAGCCTATAGGGATTCAACTCACAGCCATATACTCTGATTATTGTATGGTGTTGGTAGAAGTACCAATCACCAATGTTGTATGCCTTTGAGAGTTGAAGAATTCTCTACATTTCATCTGTCAATCTTGGAGGAGGGACACCCAACAACAAGGTCATAGCTGGATGAATGAACAAATCAATAAATTCACAGTAGGTGTAAGGTGAATAAGGCAGAAGATGGCAAACTGAAGACCAATACACAACCGACCTTGGGCTTCCCTAGGCATCTAGCATTTTTAGAGGGACAGGGAAGGCATCAGGCTGATAGAACAAGAATAAGTGATATATGTACCTGGTGTATTTAAACACCTTTTCCCTCTCCAGATTCATTAATTGCTCATGAATCTTATTAGCAATAAAAGTGGCAAAGTCATAATGTACAACAGGAGGCATCCCTGGGGAGAAAATGGATAGCATTGCCATGATGGTTTCATCCACATCCTCATATGTCACATAACCCAGGATGTAACTGATCAAATCTACCATCATTTTGCCCAGCTCATTAAGATATGGATATGATATGGGAAGGGCAGTGGCCATAGATTGATATTGAGGTTGGATAAACAATTGGTTAACCCTGGCAATCTGATCAGTGGACAACTTGCCCCCTTTAGTTATCAAATCATGGATGGAGAGAGGAGTTGGGGGTTTTGTGGTGTGAAAGCGGAGCATTTCATTGACGGCCTCAGGGGTGATATGGAACAATACTGAGCTTGAGGGGCTGAGGACGACTCTCTGATAGGGGTCATAGCTAGACATGCATTGTTTTGTCAAGTCTGGGAGGACATTGACTTGAGGGAGGTTGTAAATGGGTATGTGGGAATCCCAAATTCCTAAGGTGTCAGCCCCACTGAGATGTTGGGCCTTTAATTCATTCATCAGGGGAATATTGAACTTGGCTGTCATGGGCATGGAGTCTAACATCTGGTAATCTTTATCACCTAGGGCTTTCCACTCTAGCTCTCTATGTGGGGCATTTAGAGGTTGAACATTCAAGACTATTGGTGTCTCCATGGCTCAACAGTAGTTATGACTTGGTGCTGAACTGGTTTTAGCGGGCAGGAGACCACGGAGGGCTAATTTTGCAGAAGTCAAGCCAATTGTAAGGGTAAATGAGGCAACTGTGGTGACAATGGTGCAGAATGCACAACAAAAGTTAATTGAGGGATTGCATGAGCTGACAACTTTGTTTTCTTTGTGAATTGTGCCTTTTTAGGTTTACAGTCCACGAATGCACAGACAAAGTGGGAATTTGGGGAAGGGTGACTGTATATGAGTTCAGCAGGTGAAATTCAACCCTGCACCTGTGAGGAATGCTCGTTTTTCCGAGGATTTGCTGGTGAAAACAGGTTGTTTTACTCTTGTAAATTTAGTTCCGGAGAAATATGGATATAACTTAGCTCTGAAGGGATTCTCTGGGTAAATACCTAGTGAATTGCCGGCAATGGTGACAAATGCAGGTGGGTTTGTAGGCGGCAGCACTCTTCAGGTCGATTTCAGCAGGTTGGCGGTAGATGGACGTAATTTTCATGCAGAGGAGAGCAATAGTTCTTTCAGCGAAAATGAGAAAAAACGCGAAAATCAGCTAAAATATGGACTTTTGGGTCATTGGTGCGCTTTTTGGATGACGTCAGCATGACGTCATCAGGTGGGGTCAGGGTCGGGTGACGTCAGCATGACATCATCGGGTGACGTGGCAGTCTGTGAGTGGTCCACGGGGATTACATAGGTGGCGGACACGTAGGAGCTCTGGTGGTTGGGGGTGCTGACAAGGCGCCAAGTGGAGGTGATGTGGGCGGGCGTGGCGCTGGCGTGGGCAAGCGGTCTTGCAGAGCAGTAAGCAATTTTTCTCGGACTGCTTTCCATACGGTCGCAATATTGTCAGAGGCCGCTCCGAGAGAATATAAGGGTGATGCGTGGCAGAGGCCTGACGTCACCCTCTGACAATTTCTCGGAAGGTAACTTTCGATCGTGGATGCTCGTCCGATATGATGTGGGCCGTCGGATGGGAAGGCCTAGATTCGACGGTCGACAGATTGATAAGATGCGCGGGTAATATTTGACTGCGGGGAAGGATAAAATATAATTTTTTCTGAAATTCGCGCCTGTCGGAACTTTGGAAAAGTGGGTTTTTCGGGTTTTTTCAGCGTTACGGGTTAAATGGGTTTTTCCAAAGGTTCATTTGCAAAGTGGGTTTAAGGCTATTAATCCGAGCAAATCTCGGATTAATCCCTAGGATTAATTCTTTGGCGCTCTTTGGGTTGCGCGTAAGTGTTTCAGCGCTAGAAGACCTTCAAAGTGATACATAGAGCTATAATGCTCGGGAAGGGGATACATAGATTTTTTGGGTTTTTTGCCAAGTTTACATAGTAATAGGGGGAATAGGGGATATAAGGAGTTACATAATGATAGGTTAATAGTTAATATGGATGAAAGAAGGGGGTGGATGAGGGATGTAGAATAATAAGTTCCTTATATAAAATTAACTTAGTTTTGGGGAAGTAGATCAAAATGAAAAGAATTTTGCACAATAAATGCGGCTATTAAAGAAACTAGAACCAACAAAATACTTTGATTTTCTTTGTGTACATGTGTGGCATAGGGATGTAAGTTATGAATGTGATAGGGGGTGATTTGGAAGTTCGACATGCTCCATTAGGCTTCTGCAAGACTGCTGCAAATAGGCCATTTCTACTGGCAGCATGTTTTTACCTTTGCTTTAGGCCAGTGCAATGCCATGAACCAAACTTTCTGCAACCCCCTCTACCTACCCACTCTATTTCCTAGCATTTTTTGTTACTCCAAGGAGGGTGCACTTAGATTTTCAAACCCTTTTGTGCCTTTTCTTTTCCTTTGGCTTTCTTTTGATTTTCTATCTAAAGCTCCCCTTATTGCTTCCAAGGCCCTAGATTAAGTAGTTGGGAACCTTCTTTCACTCCCTATCTACTTTACCTGCCAATATTGAGCTGTTTGGACAGGTTTCCTTCTCTAATCTACAACAAAAATTGAAACATGGCATTACCCAGCTTAGGCTGTTGGATCACCCATCAGAAGTAAGGCAGCATCA
The DNA here is from genome assembly GCA_000404065.3 of Pinus taeda. Taxonomy (NCBI): domain Eukaryota; kingdom Viridiplantae; phylum Streptophyta; class Pinopsida; order Pinales; family Pinaceae; genus Pinus; species Pinus taeda. Next base: position 23,760 of record APFE030897888.1, read on the forward strand.
ACCAAAACAAGCATACTTCTTCCACAAGAATATGAGATCTTTGTATGACCAAAGTAGATCATATTGGCACTTCCCTTGCCAATCATGAAATATGAAACCTATTGGTATAGGTATCTAACATTGGCTCCACTTAGGGATGGTTTTTCCTTTGAAAGACCAAGAACAGCAGGTCAGAATGCCTTGGCCATTGACTGTTTCTACCAAAACTTGAAACCTTTCTCTTTGTACTTCAAAACTAGGGGTTGTCACCTCTGTGGCACTTCTGGAATGTAAAGCTTTTGCCTGCTTATTTACAACAATCTTTTGAACTAAACTATTTGTACGCTGAAAGAAAATATATACAACTGATTATGTACAGGAGAAAAAGACCCTTCTATATGCATGGAAAATAGTCAAAATAATGCTTCAACATCCTGCCATTGACAGGACCTTCATTTAAGTCAGTTTCATCAAGATTTTTCAGGAAGTAGGTATTGTTTCCTTAGACTGCCTGGATAATAAATGGTCATCTCCAAAAAGAATCAAATTTCCCATGTTTTCCTTTATCTTCCCTTCTTGAATCCCACTTGAGGACTTTGTCACCTATGCTGAAATATTCAGCTTTAGTCTTTCTATCAAAAGCCCTTTTTAACTTTTCTTGGAGAATTTGTACTCTGTTATAAACTTGGTCTCTGGTTTGCTGCAAACATATTATCTGATTGACCCTTCTTTGTATGTCATTGGGCTCAACTTGACTTTCTTGAAGAAGTTTCATAACAGGAACCCCTAGTGATGAAGGAAAGTTGGCTTCTAATCCATAGACTAACTCATATGGGCTGACACCAATGGATCTCTTGGTTGTTAGTCTATCTGCCCATAAGGCATTCACAAGTTTCTTATG
>APFE030897889.1:0-10065 GCA_000404065.3 Pinus taeda
AAAAACACAAATATTAAAAGAAATTTTCTTTATTTGATCAAAATAAATTAGAAAATCTTCAACAAAATTATCTATAAAACCAGTGTCTTCTAAATGTGAATGTTTTTGGAAAGTTTTTAAATCTTGATTTTATAAGAACCTCTTCTTCTCAGTGTAAATGTTTTTACATTGGTTTCATATGAGCATCTTTAAAATAAATTACAAAGGACTAGGTGAATGTTGATGAAAAACACATGGTGACCATTAACATACCTTGGTTTCATATGAGCATCTTTAAAATAAATTACAAAGGACTAGGTGAATGTTGACGAAAAACACATGGTGATCATTAACATGGGGTATAAGTTGAATTCTCAGTACCATAAGCATTTAAAACCTTATAGGTTATTTTCATTCTAAAGGTTTATGAACTCATGATAACAAAATAGTGCATGATGGCATTTCCAATAAGAGAAAAAGTCTTGTATGATGTTATTCCATCAATGCCTAGAACATGATGACATTTCACATAAAGAGAATACTATGAACGTCTTGTGTGATGTTATTCCATCAATGCTTATGAACTCATGATAACAAAATAGTGCACGATGCCATTTCCAATAAGAGAAAAAGTCTTGTATGATGTATTCCATCAATGCCTAGAACATGGTGACATTTCACATAAAGTAAATATTATGAACGTCTTGGGTGATGTTATTCCCATCAATGCTTAGAACACTTATGGTTAAGAAAATTGTGAAAATATGACAAAAGTAGAAAAAAACTATTATTTAAGATCACGAAGAATGAGACAATGGGATTTTACATAATGAAGGAAATGTATAACAATGAAATGGATTTTATGTGGATTTATATAAATGTGTAGAGAATATGGCAAGACATGACAATATATTTGAAGTGTTTTAGGTAAGAGAGATGCATTTTTATGGGAAGATAATTATGTATTCAATAAATATTGATGATAATGAAATTGAATAGAAATTTGCATAATAAAACAATTTGAGGAAATTTCATGTAAGATAGGTGCAAGTATTATCAAAAAATTAATAGTATTGACCTAGTATGAAGAAATGGGTGACTAGAATAGTTGAGTAGTGTAGAACTTTCCCAATGGTAAAAAGATGAAGTTAATACACTAAATTATACATATTGTTTTCAACACAAATATTCCTTGGGAGAACATTTTTATGATTTTTTGTGTGGCTTGTAGATTTGATACACCATTTATTATGGTTGATAGGTTTTCAATATACTGCATGTTTTACCTTATAAAGAGACATGTGATGAAAACTATTGCATGGAATTATTCTTCAAACCTTGTGTGAATCAAGGATTGTCAAAGATTGTCATTTTATACAAATATATGTTATGTTGATACATTTTTGGCAAGGATTGTGGCAAAACATGTTTGTAGTAGAGTTCAAGATATCATCCTTAGATAAATGGACAAATGGAGGTGGTGAATTAATTTTTTTGAAATATGATTATGTTTGGTTAACAATAACTTGAAGTGGTGGTATTGAGGAGTCGGAAATAATTCCACATTAGTTATTTTATTGTCAACGTTTCGAGTCTAAGTCAGGACTCAAAAGGTCGACAACAAAATCACTATTGTGGAAATGTTTCAGGCTCCTCAATACCAAGTTCAACACCACATAAATCTTCAAACTTGAAGTAGTGTGCATAAGGAAATTCCTGAGATAATAGGTCAATGACAAAATTGACATTATCTACTCCATTTAATTAGATAGTTATGAAATGAATCCAAACCCCGAAGTTGCAAATTTAGTAGATTTTCTTATAGATGTGAAGAGGAGAAATGATGACAAATATTGTATAGAGTTGGTAAGGTAGATATTTGTACAGGTTCAAGAAGAGTTACAAATAGGAAAATAGCATGAGGTACTAGGACAAAACACATGTGCACTAAATATTTAAGTCATTTGGCATTGCCAATCAAGTGATTCTACAATTGAGTAAAAAGAATTATCCCATCTAAGGTACATGCATTAAGTTAAACCTAAAAAAGATAGGATTATGCTGGATCTAAAGGAAGTTTGGTGAAAATGCCCATGAGATGGAGTAACCAATAGAGTTTGATATTTCACTTATTTTTATGATGTGAACTTGTATTTATAAAAGGAAGTGAAAATAATGCAAATAAAATATAGGAGAGCGCTTAGATTGATTGAATGACGTGAATGCCAAGAAAGAAGCTAGAAGATATAGAAAACATTATTAAGAAAAGAAATTTTGAAGATGGATTGCTCATTGTAAGTAATGTTTCATAAAAATGAAGCTAAAATCATTGAAATCAACACAAAGATACTTGAGATGTTGTATAAGAAATAATGAAGAGGAAAAAGTATGAATGAGGATGTAGAAATAATGAAGAGGAAAGAGTAGGATTGAGGATGTCGAATTAGTGTAAGAACAAACCAAGTTTTCCATATAAGATGAAGTTGACATAGAATCCTCCATGACAAGTTTTGTTATAAACATAGAAATCATATCATATAAGGAGATGACACAAGGTGAGAACAAAAGTGCAAAGATAAGATAAGAAGGAATAGTCTGGGTGCCCAATATTTATATGCATAGAAGTAAATAGGAGTAGCATGCAATTTTACTAAAAGGAAAAAATGCAACAAAGATTTGGATAAGGAAGGTCAAGAAATTATGTGTATAAAAATTAGGTGCTTCATAGATCGGGTGCATAAAAAGATATTGAGAAAATGAAAGTGTGTAGACTAAAAAGATAATAAGAGAATGAAAGTGTGTAGATTAATGCTAAAAAAATATTGTATACACAAATTGGCATGAAAAGTATAACATAGGGGAAAATTATGTGTATAAAAATTAGGTGCTTTATAAATCGGATGCATAAAAAGATAATAAGAAAATGAAAGTGTGTAGATTAATGCTAAAAAAATATTGTATACACAAATTGGCATGAAAAATATAACATAGGGGGAAGCCAGACAAACATGTACATAAATATGAAGAATCAAAATTAAGTTGAAGATTGATGAGGTGATGAAAGATTGAAAAAATAAAAGTTAAGACTACCTGAAATGTATATGGAGTTGAAAGATTAAAAGTTGAGTATAAATCTTAATAGAGATAAAGTAAATTATAATCTAAAATCAATCAAATTTAAAAACAAAAATTAAGAATAATAAAAAATATTATAAAAATTATTTTCCGAATAAATCAACATAAATGATAATAAACCACAGTTAATAAGTTGGAAACAGTTGATCTAAAGAAATACCTATATAATTTATATAAAAAAAAACTTCAAAAAATCATGATAACACAAAAGTGCATTTAGAAAATTATTAATAAAAATAAGTAAATAATAAATATATTGCAAAATGATTATCGATTTTTATATTATATTGTTAGTATTTAATAATCCTTTCATAATAATAATATAAATTTAAATTATATTTTTATAAAAATAATATTAAAACTAAAAATTTGATAAATAACCTTTTTCAAAAATAGTCTTTAATATTGACATTTCCTTTTAGCAAATTAATGTACACTGAACTTAAGAAAAAGTGGTAAGATACAGAACACCGCTCCTAGCAGAACTGAATATAAAAACTTTCCATAAAACATGTACATGATGTGTACTGGAAATTAAGATTTTCTCTGAATTGAGTGGAAGCCCCCAGGGCCACGTTCCAGAGACAAGCCAAGGCCTTCAGTGGGCCCATTGTCTGCTCGTAGCTTTTCGTGTTGATTATACGTGCCCACTAAGGCGAGATGAAATTTCCGTATATGAAGGAAAAAAGGCTATCAACGTGAGTGCATGTATTTGGAATAAAAATATATATAGATCCTTTATTTTCAACGGTTTCCTATGTCGCCTACGCTTGCAAAGTGCACACGCAGCTAGATTCGTTGACGAATTCGAACTGGAGACCTTATTTCTGCGAATACGAGGACCGGGAAACATTTCAGATCAGATTGAATTTTCCCCTGCTTATACAGTGCAAATTGTATGAGCATTATATTTTACAATACAATTTCCAGTTATCTACAATGCGTATCGATTATTTCCGGTTACAGACAATGGTTAACGGTGGAAATAAGGACGTGTTTACATCACAGTTTGTCTTACTATCCTGATGAAAAAGCTATGAAGGTGTGAGATGCATACTTTTTTTCATGTCCAGCTATCAAATGGCTGCCTATGAAATTAATCTTGTTTGTCTTACTATCCTGATGAAAAAGCTGTGAAGGTGTGAGATGCATACTTTTTTTCATGTCCAGCTATCAAATGGCTGCCTATGAAATTAATCTTATCTTTTCTTTTACTAAAAAAATAGGATATAATAGCCCTCCCTGTAAGTTGAAATACTGTAAACAGCTTGCCTGTGTTAGAAGTTTTCTTTATGGAACTCGAATTTAGTGTTCATTCTGTGGTTGTAATCTTTGGCTATGGCTCTCAGCTCCTTGGCCAAAATTAGAGGCCCGCAATAAAAGACACCTGCATTCAATCAAAGTTAATATAAGAAAGTGATTCTCAGATGAGCCATAATTCCCTACGTTTGTCCGAAATTTTGAAAGCTGGACTTACCAATTTTAGCGTCTTTATTAGCGGAAGCAACTTTTGAGAAAACCTTTTTCCAATTTGGTCTGGCAAAGTGAGTCTTGACCTGCAGACCAGCGGATGTTTCAAACAATGGCTTTCTACAGCCCCAGGTAATGTAATACTACAGCGATAATGGAAAAAAATATATATGTACCCTGGTTCCTGAGAGAATATCGACTCCATTCTTGGCATGATTCAGAGCTTGCACCATTGTAATTAAAGCCGACCTCGCATCGCCTTCTTCGTAAACGCTCGTCAGGTAGTTGTGCATTTCAATAGCAGCCTGGATTCACAAACATCCAGCATTTGTTTATCTTTCTAAATTTTATAAAATTTGGTATTTGCAAGCTGCGCAATTTGATGAATTTTACCCTGCTGTCCATCTCTGCTATTTCGTTCATGACCCCCTTGAACCAGTCGAAGGAGCCTTGCTCCCTTGTAACCCAGTAGAAATAAGCGTTTGTTGGACCTCGGTCCTTCCTTTTCCTTCTGTAAGCAGAATCTGCAATTTTCATGTGATTTAACATGTCTTTGAGAATGCTTATGAATGGAGTAGCGCCAATTCCGAGACCTATCAACAGCAGCACGTCATATTTCTTGTAATTTTGTGCGGGAGCTCCATATGGCCCGTCGATCCGAAGCTTGGGAAACCTGCACATGGTTCGTCTTTATGTTAAATACTTTGAATCTTGGATTTCTGAGTTTTTTATTTTTTTCATTAATGTTCAGCATACTTGGATTTGTTTTCGTCGTCTCCGTAGAGTCCACGCTCCGCTCTCAGAAGTCCGCTTTTTCCAGCTGTAGGGGGCTCCATTGTCTATAAAGATCTGTGATTAGAACTTACAGTCGACAAAGAAACTTCATCTTAAAGTTAAAAGTACTAAATTAGTAATCACCTGCGAGAAAACTCTTTTCATCTCCTGCGTCCAGTCTCCAACTGTTCTAATATGCACGCTAATGTGTTCATCATCTGGAGCAGAGGTGATCGAGAATGGATGCCTACATGTAGAAAGTTCAGAAAAAAAAATGTAAAAATCGTGGAAGAAACACTAAAAGCTCGTATCAATTGATAAATTCTAATGTAGGTTCAAAACTTACCATTCGAAAGGCGAGATCTCGGGGCACTGGAGAAATAAATACATTCCACTCTTGTACTCGAAGCCTGCAGGTTTTGACATATGCAAAGCCAGGACGTTTCCGCGATAAACTGCCGCCTGCAAAATAAATAAAGCAGATATGTTGATTCCGCTTGCAAAGGATTCAAGATACAGATAATACAAGAAAATTGCAAATCTGCAGTAGAAACCGCATGACCTTGACAATATTGACAGTATAATTCCCTGCTCTGAATGCTCTCAGTGTGCGCTCGCCGCAATATAAAAGCACCGGAACAGCAATATACATCCAAGTCTGCACGTTCAAATCGCGTAATAAATTAAACCCCGAACACTAAATTCCGGAGCAAATCGTCTACGTTTCTTTTCATTTAACCTAAATTCTCATGCATTTTATAACGAAATTAGATATTCATTTTTTACTTTCAATCTTTCAGCGAATAAACTTTGAACCGTTTTACTTCGAAGTTAGAGATGTAGTTTAGAATTTACAGAAAACAAGATGAAATGTCCTTACAGTTTTCTCCCTCCAATCTCGCACGAAGAAAAGGCAAATGGAATGAACAATCAGAAGCAGGTAAATCACGACAAATGCATGATGCGAATACCAGAAAGCGTTGAATCCGGTCAGTTTATCAAGTTGCTGAGGAAGTTTCACTGAACTTCTTCTAAACCAGGAGGTCGCAAGAATGAAGGCAATGGCCATGAGTACGACCATACAAACCCCCGTGATGCCTACTGTGCTTCCTAAGATATCTCCGTAATTCGGCCTTTTACTGCCAAAATATGCTTTAAGATAACGATTATACGATTCCTCGTCGCAATTTGCAATTCTAATGAAATCGCAGCTTATATGATCCAGGCCGTGAAGCATGACGCCTATAACAATGGCCCCGGCGATGGTCTGCATGAATATTAAAATAAAAAATGTTAATAAAGAACTTCGAAATCCATTTCCTGTTAACTTTACAAGAATTAAAATACCTTGTGGAAATTGATGTTGTCGTCAAATGGCACAATGGATCCTAAGATCGTGGAGCGAAGCCATGTTATCGTGTTCCTGCAGACGGGCAACAGTATGAGTGCCATGTTAAGTTTGAGGGTTTCAGCGCTTCCTTTGGCCACACATAGACAGTATCCCGCTACTTTGAAGATGCCTCTGTTCCTGTACTGTATGAATTTCCACGTGAAAAGCCCCAGCATAGTCGCCAGCCATATGACAATAACCCAGGCCCTCTGCCAATTTTCGTCCAATAGATATCTCGCGTTTTGCATTGCTCTCTGTATGGGATTCCTCCTGATTGGAACCGGTAAGATCTGCTGGCTCAAATTTTGACTATAGTTTGCATGCCCTTCCTTTCCATAAGTCAAGCCTTGCAGCAAAGCTTTCAGCTGACTTAGCTGAAAGGTAATAGGAAATTTAAAACGTCGATCAGATTCACCAGAGTTTCATAAGCAAGATTTTCAATTTCTTTATCAAATTGAGTAGAAATTATAGAAACTAGGTCATCTGCCAGATAAAAGAAATTAGATAAATTTGTTTGAAAATCAGATCTGCAGGGAGCAAAGATGACCTCAATGTAGCCCATATGGTCTGGATCCAACTCTTCCATGATTAAATTTGCGTACTCTTCAGCTTGTTCCTTGAGCTTCGTAAGCTTGTTCGCTGATGCACTGAGCATAATAACCTAGGAGATCATTTTCTATTAAATTACTGATTCAAAGATTTTCAGCATGCTTTCCATAAAATTATATACCTTCAATGCAATTCAGAGAAAATTACAAATTAAGGAAACTCATTACCTCTTTTATTTCGTCCTCAGAAATCCGCCCGTCTGCATTTTTGTCACACCTGCACATGTACGAGTTCAGGACTCTGAAAAAGCTTAAACAACTAACGACACGCAAGCCAGAAACGGTAAAAGGAACTCTCGCTCAGAGCATTTAAATTGCAAGCTCAGTGACAATGTCAAAGCCTTAATTGAAAAATGTTGAAAATTTTGCAAGGCCGGCACCAATCGTCCAAATTTTAGCCTCTGAAGCGAAATATCTTTAATTCCTGATTCTGCATCCAGGCTGCTAAAAAAGACAGAATTATCTTACATGTCAAAGAAAATTTGCAGGCGAGAATCAAAGCTTTGAGCGGAGATCTGCAGGCAGAAATCATGAAGCTGCTCCTTGCTAATGAACTCCACATCATGCCATCCTCGTCTTCGAGCGAGAGCATCAAAGAGCTCCAGTGCAAATTCATTTGAATCCATCATACCTGCCAAACAAACAGCCCATTTCACCAACGCGGAGATTCGAACCGAGATATTCTGTGTAAAATTCGAATCAACATCCAAAGACTCAATAACCTTACCGATGCAAAGGCCAAAGTCAGCACGAGAAAGGCGTAATCCATCGGAAGAAGCCAGCTGACAGAAACGCGCTTCGACTGCTTTCCAAAACGCTTGAAAATCCGCGTTCGAATCTTCCGCCGTTTTACTAATAAACCTTAACCCCTGCAAAGCATTATGCGCTACAGATTTCTGTCCGCACAGCTTACCGCTGATCGTCCCAGATGAAGACCTCGGAGTTCCACTAGGAGTACCACGAACTGACAAAACCTTAGCAGTAATTGAACTGGCCGTCCGAGTGATCCGCTTCACGTCGGCCTTCAATTCATGAGACAAATGCCGAACCGGCCTGAAATCCGTTCTCAGCTCGTGCGACAATTGCCTCATTTTGGCCGACAAATAAGCCTTCCTGCTCCATTCTCCCACCAGATTATCAGACTCGCCATGTTCGTCCACCGTGAGCTCGATGAAGTTCTCATCGATTTGTTCGCCCGCGTGTACCACCATAATTTCCTGCAGCTTCGAAATGCCATTCTCAGCGTTACTATCGATGTCCATTCCCAACTTCAAAGCAAAGGAGTTAATGAGGTCCTCGGGGTTTCTGCCCATGACGAGCGTCATGGCTTCTCGTTTTTGTTCCGTCGTTACGCGATTCGATCAAGAGACTGCAGTGATTCACCGCCAGAATCAACCCTGAGACGAAACTGAGGCCATGTCCGGTCATTCATTCGTTCGTCCTGTTGTTTTGGTTTGCCGGGTCATGCCAAAATCGCGACCGAGATCACTCGCGAGAAACTTCTTGGCCGGTCATCTTGCAATGATTATGAGATTACGGGCACCCGCTGCCGCTGCCCCTGCCCCTTTTCTTTAAGTATGAAGCTTGTTAGTGTCACTCCACTACTTTGTGGTTTACCTCGGTTCTATTTTTCTAGATCTCACCCACCAACTCCTTCCTAAACTTTCTCGCAAAAATTTAGAATACGAGGATGATGGCGGGCGTAGGCTCACACGTATTAGGGTTCAAAAGCCCTCACGTTTTATGAGCTGCTCTTGATCCTAAGCGCACTCCTGCCGTGATCGGCTGTATTCATTTGACAAATTTGAATGTCTGGTCAACCATAATACCTACCCTAAATTTTTAATGGACATCAGATACAGAATTCTTAAAATGTGCAAATAAATAATGAATTTTTTGTCACAATAATCACAAGGGAAGAGGATAAATATTATCGAAACTGATATAAATTTGTATCTTATTTATCTCTCATCTATACTGTAGTTATTTTAGCTACTTATGGTTGTATGGCATCTCCATATCAGTGTATTAGGGAATAAGGGTGAAGGTTTGCCCATGTGGTGATAATCAAACCTTTTCATCAAATCACAAATTGGTCTTATGATCAATCATCATCAAAAAAATGTTAATGCATTGGTATTATACACACTTGAATCTTCTTATGTATCACCCCATGTTTAATGTCGCAAACTTGAGTTCTATTCAACAACATATATATCATTTGTCAAGAAACTAGGAATAACAATTGATGAGCATAGGAGTGACACTGCACCTAGAACTTATTTCCCTGTCATACACACAACATTGCCACATGGCAATCTCCTCACAAGACACCTTGTGGAACTTAGTCGGGCGATTCATGTCACATTGACCCGTAGGCTAAGATTGACCACATGTTGTATGAGATGCAACCATATGTCATGAGGGTGAACTTGTTGCATCTTTAGTGAGTGGGTATTAACATTTACCCTTACCTTGTAAGGAGGCACATCAATTAACTCTATAACTGCAAGGTGATGTCTATTTGAAGAATTTGTCCAAACTTGTGCAATTTTGATTATTGTATAATAGGCCTAGAGTAATGCCAAATTAATGCATGTATCACAATGGTCCACATTCATATGCTTCACAATGATCAATTGATATTATGTCACAAACAAACTAAGATATTAGTTATGTAGTACCAATAATGTGTTGAGATTCATCCAA